>NQII01010154.1:0-36790 GCA_002778355.1 Clitarchus hookeri | reverse complement strand
TGATCACACAAACGTGCGTTTCAGTCTACACGGCATTATGTGCAGGACTGTGGCCGTGAAAAGGAAGAGATTTATGAGGAAGAAGAGCTTGGTTGTAGTGTGATACATGCAGAATATAAGCAATATCTATACAGGCCTATGGCTAGCGTGCATTGAAGAAATCTTAGAAATTAACTCGCATATGTTTATGAAGTAGTAATGTGTTACCTCCTTCCTCTCACTAATTATGTTCCATACGAAATACTGGTTTCATAAACTGGCCTCATAGCAATAGAAAACAGACACAGACTCACTGAACACCTTTCTCAGCTAACGTTTTTGTCCTCATTGAATGATAAGAGTTGTTTCGTGGTAAAAAAAAAATGCATTCGAGAAATGTATTCCTCAAAAATTTTGAAAGAACGTGAAGGCCTTTTTATGTGTTTGTGCTCTCAAAGTACGTGTTGTTAAGTGATAATTTTAAAGTGTATATACATTTTGCCTTAATGAAAGTAATACATTTTGCTGAAAGTTTCTAACAACAAATGTTACAGTTAAAGATTGTGTTCACTTTTAGTGTTAAAAATGGATGAGTCACGGCGCGTGTTGCTTGCTTACAGCTGTGAGTACAGGTCCACTGCCCCATGCTACCGGCCCACCTAACTTTATCATATTTCCAAATTATTTCTTGGCGTTTCTGTGTTACTTTCTGTTGCATATTGTTATGTTTTTGATATTTTGTTGATATTAATCCTTAACGGGAATATAGTGGCGTAACAAGTTATTGATAAGAGTTATGTACTGAATACTATATAAAAGAGGTTTATTTAACATTAAGGTTGTACAATATTATTTCAATATAAATATAATTGAATATGAACGGGGGAGCTATACCAATATATTGAAATATTAAATTATATTATTTTATAAAGATTTAACCAGCCACGTTTTTAGTAAGGCCTAATTGGAGAGTCCCCACCTTGTTAATGATTCCGGAGGCTGATTAAGATAGCGCNGAGCTATACCTATATATTAAAATATTAAATTATATTATTTTATAAAGATTTAACCAGCCACGTTTTTAGTAAGGCCTAATTGGAGAGTCCCCGCCTTGTTCACGATTCCGGAGGCTGATTAAGATGGCGCAAGTCGACGGCCGGACACACCCATTTTCAGTGGTCTTCTCGTTCCAATGGCCCGACTACAAAAGACACCTCCCACGGACTACACTGCCCTATATCGGCTGCGTTGTCCCCGTTTACTGGCCGGTGGAGGGAGTTTCTGTGGTTTGCGATTTCATAACTAATTTCAGCGATCACGGCCCGTGTCCTGGATAAATAAGTGAAAGTGTGATCAGGCAGGCCACTCAGTTAAGGGCCTGACCACACCTCGTTACCATATGCTATATCGCAGAATTCCTCTTTGCGCGTACTTTCAGATGCCGTTGAAATAAATGTATGTTTCCAGAGGAAAAATGATATGTGGTTTAATTACTTCTGTCCATACACGTGTTACGAATAGTCACTTTGCGGCAAATTACTTACCCCCGTACGTAATTTCATTTAGCGAAAACCGCATTTCGTGATCTGCAACCGTTCCGGGAATTTTGGGGAAGTCCACATTAGGCGGACCATCCTGTTTATTTCTTAAAATGACTCCATTAAACTATAAGTATTTTAAATACCTAAAATGAAATTTAGGAGTTACGGCTTCTGGTTGACGTGCACAAATGTTGGCTCTAATCATCGTAACCGTTAAAAAAAAGTTTTAGGGAGGACACTTATCACACACATACTGTACATACACACGCAAAACCACAAACACCTTTCCATCTTCCTCCTATACACAGAGTGACAGACACCAGAGATGATTTCATGTACAATTTTCTCATAAATAGCATATTTTCTAGAGACAAGGCCAAGAAACAATTGTATGTATACAGGGCCGCCCTTTGAATTCCACCCTGTTAGCAAATAATAGTTCATACTCTCCGGTTTTCCGTCTGAAGCCGAAGTCATATTTCATACTACTTTCTTTCAAATAGTAAGCTACTTTTGGTTATCCCTTGTGGGATTTGAACCAATTACGAGACAGTGGACGTCAGGTTCGTTAAACTTGCCGATATTTATTGGAGACGCCTTCTTAAAACAATGTAGCCCAAATTTACCTTCACGACTGCACTATTGGTATTCGATATAGTAGCTATAACCAATTTACGTGCGGATCAAATACATTTAGCACTGGAGTAAGTTAGTTGTGTACAGCCTAATTATGCCGGGAAATTGATAGGCAGCAGATTACTGACGTAGGCTGCTTTCTCCGCTGTACATGGCAGTTATCTACTGAATTGTTTTACACTCTTTTGCGTTTTACGTGACGCTGATTTTGAACACTGCAGACCAGCAGCAATATCGCACACACTCATACTAATGATTGAGATACGAAGAAAAAAAACATGCGATGGACTCTTGGTTCGTAACCAGGGTGGGGCGTTAATATGTGTGTCATGTCAGCTTCTTATTAAGTTTACTTTGGAAGGTTCTTACCTCAAAGTATTAAAATTAACTTTGCTGCTTGGACTCGTAATCTAACACCTTCACAATAGTGTCGCAATGGGAAAAGGCGTGAGGTGCATGAGTCGCAGTTATGGGTAGAACCAGGCCTCAGTCTTGGCAGGGGAGGGGGGATCTTTGTAGTGAATATTAAGATATCGATCATCTTGACGCTATCACGTTTTTACTCCATTTTATTGATTAAATAATAGGAGTTGTTAATATTATCGTGATTTAAATTCATAAATATGATGATAATTGTTAACATAACTTTGCTGTTGAGTATTAAAATTATATAATATAATTTATAAAATTTTATATATAGTTTTATTGCCATGCTCACTGGCAAAATAATACACATTGCAACTNTTGTGCTGCCACACTTTATGCTGAGAAATTCCCTAAAATGCCTTAGTTCCAATAAAGGAGCAAATTGTCTTTTCAGAATCTTCCTTAATATTTTCATAATGCTTTACATAAATTGCATACAATTTCTGGAGC
The DNA here is from genome assembly GCA_002778355.1 of Clitarchus hookeri. Classification (NCBI taxonomy): domain Eukaryota; kingdom Metazoa; phylum Arthropoda; class Insecta; order Phasmatodea; family Phasmatidae; genus Clitarchus; species Clitarchus hookeri. The sequence goes on along the minus strand of NQII01010154.1, from coordinate 33,758 downwards.
AAGTTTAAGCTCTTGGTGAAGAGGGGGGGAAGGAAATGTCCCCCTTTCCCCCTCCTTGTACTCGTCCCTGCCCCTCAGAGTCATATTAAAGCTAGAAAGGTACATTGTTCTGTAACACGTTATTGGCAGACATGATGTTACATGTCATTTAACATTTGTTAACCCTTGTTAACGTGATAGTTTAGTTGGTAGGTTGTGGTCGCTATAAATGAGAAGTTCCAACCACCGTCCGTGCAGATATAGCGACCGGGTGAGCTTGGTGGGAAGACGGCGAGTGAAAGCGAGGCTACAGGAAATACAGAAAGTTCTTTGGCTATCTACACTGGTCCCTACCAAACACTAGCTCACGAATTGCGAGCAAACGTGACAAACCGAGCAGTGGGATACACCCTCGTTTACGTTTAATTTTCTAACAATTTCGTGTAATAAAAAACATAATTTTTCTTTTAATTTACAAACGTGTGATAGTTACAAAAAAAACTCGGTCAGGATGAAGTGCACTATAATTTCGAAGCAAACGNTTTCATAATGCTTTACATAAATAAATTGCATACAATTTCTGGAGCAAGGGGTAGAGGAGGGGGAATGAAATGCCCCTCTTCCCCCCTCCTTGTACTCGCCCCTGCCCACCAGACTCACATTAAAGCTAGAAAGGTACATTGTTCTGTAACACGTCATTGGCAGACATGATTAAATGTTAACCCTTGTTAACGTGATAGTTTAGTTGGTAGGTTGTGATCGCTATAAATGAGAAGTTCCAACCACCGTCCGTGCAGATATAGCGACCGGGTGAGCTTGGTGGGAAGACGGCGAGTGAAAGCGAGGCTACAGGAAATACAGAAAGTTCTTTGGCTATCTGCACTGGTCCCAACCTAACACTAGCTCACGAATTGCGAGCAAACGTGACAAACCGAGCAGTGGGTTACACCTTCATTTACGTTTAATTTTCTAACAATTTCGTGTAATAAAAAACACTATTTTTCTTTTAACTTACAAACGTGTGATAGTTACAAAAAAAACTCGATCAGGGTGAAGTGCACTAAATTTAGATAGACAATGTTTTATTGGCAACGAGAACTATTTAGCTGACATGGACTCTCTTCTCCATAAACGCTCTATAGCTGCAATGGGCTGGAGAATTTAAAGCAACGTTGTTGTGAGCCGTTACGGAATATGGGGTAAAGTGCGTGTGTTAGCTTCGCAGTAACCACTCTCTTTTTTCCAGCATTGGACTGATTTTCTGCTAATAGCACTATGAAGACAAACGTGGATACATTTAGACGGTGAAAATTTTTTTATGTAAACAAGTGCTAACATAGTTTTAATGCAACCAGAATATATTCAAGTTAATCAAAGTATTTCATTTTTATAAACGTGTGGGTCTATTGAAAATTCTAATGTAAAGTAACACGTCTGACCACGTGACTTACAGTTGTACTGGCAATGACGGGCGAGTCTGCATACCTCATCTTTAGTCTGTGTTGGGTTAAGGTTTGTTCTACTCAGGTTATGAACAAAACATGATTTCTTATGGGAGAGGTTGGCATAGGGAAAATGTACGCCGCTAGGAGCGCAGTTTCCAAAGGTAAGTTTTAATTAAAATTTTAAGTTACGCGAATAATAACAGAGAAAGATTTTACTTAGTTACGAAGTTATTTTGTATTTTATTTATGATTATTGCAATTTTCCTGTGGTTTTTTTTTTTAACGTAGAAGATAGAGATAATCTGGTATAGGCTGTCCACGGTAAAGTGAGCACTTTTGAGGCCCTAGTTACTTTTTCCTTTCAGCTATTTTTTATCCTTTAACCATCTTTTTAATAAATATTGTCATATAAGTAATAAACGCAGTGTTTAGGCATATTTTCCACCACACTTGAAAGTTAATGTCTAAGGATAAAATAAAATATACTTATAGACTATTATTCCAAATGGGAGGGCTTTCAAAAGTGCTCACTTTACCGTGAATGGCCTATACCTTGCTGACACTAGCGCTGACCTAGTGGTGAAAATTTTCCCTCTGCCAAACTTTTAACACTGATCTACCCAGCCAGTAGTAAAAGTAGCCTTAGTTGGGTGCATCAGCCACCGCTAATAAGTGGCGCTGCCGGCGGCATGCAGTGCAACCACGCCCTCTCTTTAACTGTAGGCGAGGTCGGCTACTCAACGACCTACATGAACGAATGGGCACTGTCTTCGCTAATTGTTGCGTGTGCGCCTGTGTGAAGGTGACAACTAACGGTGGCCATGAACAAAGACGTCCTTCACTAGCGTCTCAATCGCGCATTCTTACTTTATGAAAGCTATATTGGTTTTAAATAATATCACAACTATTGAGTAAGTAGTAACGAATGAAAAACATAGTATATTCGATATATCAGATGTTTTGACGTTTCTTAAATTTAAATACATGAATTTATGTGATGCCAGTCCATTAATGTGTTGTGGAGTGGAGTGATTTGGGTGGCTCTTAACATTGAGGTCTTGAGAGCCGATGAGGATGAAAGGAGGTGAGTATGGAACAGCACCGGAATGCAAGGGCGGGGGAAACGGGATATCTCCTAGAAAACCCGCCTACCAGCGAAATCGTCCGGCACGATTTCCACATGCGGAAATGTTATGTTGAGAATCTGTGGAACAAAACCCAGTAGCTAAATAACGAAATTCATAAATTAAGTTACAATAAAATTAAAAATAATATTGTTGCAAATGCATTTGTTTTTTCTTCTCTTTCTAATAACCAACCAACTTGCTGAATATTTGTATTGTTTTTTAGGTATTTAGTTTGTTTTGTGCTTCGTTGCAGATTATTCTTAGTATTTTTGGCTTTTTTTTCTTTTGTGTATGTTGGAGATTTAAGTCTATTCTTTATATCTGTCTTTCAGTTTTATAATATCAGCTCATTATTTGTAAGAACGTAAGCTTTGCTACATCCGCAGCATTATTTTAAAGATATTTTGTAATTATTTCAACTTCGGGATGACAATTTTGTTTTTTCACATTGTTAGTGTCGAAATATGCTTATAACCAACGTACTTCTCATTGCCCCATTCGAAATACTAATTCTGTTTCAGCATACAACATTATTTTTGTGGCATACGTTAGTTACGCATAACATTAATTTTAAAAACTTGTAATTTTGTAACAAAAATTCGCAGAAAACAAATTTGGCAAAACTGTTATTATTTTTCACCCAATTATAGTTAAAGTTACACGAACGGTGTAAATTTAATGGCTACACTATTTCCATTTTTAAATAATGCTCTTATCTTTTGTCACAGTTATGAAATCACTGTAAATTTAAAAAGTAAGAAAAAATAAAATAATAAAATAAATTGTAGCTTTTCAACGTTCCTGAAGCAGACCACTTAAAAAGCCCATTTGATATGAATTCTGCTCATTTTAAACGTCTAGGTTTTAAATATCTTGAATATATTACTCAAATGTTTCTCTGTAATTGCTTTTTAATTTATGTTAACTTTAGTATATTCTTTGGATCCCGTCCACCGCTTAGTTGAAACACATAAAATTGGGGTTGTTAATACGCACCAACTAAATTTTTTTTAAATCGCTATCCATAGCAGAAAGTAGAGTATTTCCAAGGCAACCAACGGCCTATCGAAAACCTTTTCACGTCACGCGCCGAGCGTAACTTTCTACCGGACGGCCGGCGTACACAAGATGTCAATTTAAATACAAGGCTGCGGCGCGGCCGTGTTCGTAAAAGGCGACTTCCTGCCGACGTGGAGAACTCTTCGTGAGGTCCACATACGTGCCAGTGTTTCGGCAGCTCCTTCAGGCCCGGCTTTCAACTCCGCTGTAGTACACCTTCCAGCCACTGCGGCGCTGCCGTCGGCTTCACATCGACGTATGCTTACTCAATACTTCGATTACAAGGGGTAGCATTGTCTATGGTGGTGCATGGGAAAGTTATGAAGTTTTTCCGTCATGTTGTGACACCAAAAACATTTAAAACTTAACCTGTCAGAAATAGAATACAGCTAATGCATTAAAGCGTGTTAATGTTGGCCTTATAAGTTTAGCTTCGGCAGTTTTATTTATTTAAAACAACACCGCAGTTAACGTTCATTTTATGCATAAACCAGCAGCCATGTTTGCACTGTTTTGGGTGTTACAATATGACGACGGTCGAAAATGTAGCTTCAAATACTCCATAACATGCTGTCTCCTGATTCGATTGTTCGATTGTCAGTGCTCGACTTGTCCTCGTCCATGTGCGGTGTCCTTGTGCTCCAAGGAGCATACAAGGATAGAGTTGCAACTCAGCGGCGTAATGAGAGAACCTTATCTTATTTATTTGCCGAAGTAGGATTTGCGGTACTACCAACGTTAGAACACAATTACAAATGTTAACTTTGTTATGTTGACAGACAAAGCGCTTAACCTTGATAGCCTATTTTTATATATATATTTTATTAATAGTGGCCTACTTTATCTGGGCAAAATTATTGATTAAGTCATTTATCCATAGTTATTTCATACAAATTCATTTGAGAGAACAAGAAAGTAATTATCTATCGTAGATGAAACACTACTTCGTAATGAGTTTCATGCAAATATTCACAAAAATACATGTGGTATTAAATAACACCTGTGAAGATCACATGTGCAAAAGATGCTATGCTACCACCAACAAAATTAAAACATGTAATCAAGCACACGTTTCTACAATATCTAAAGAGAAAAATTACCTGATCGTTTATTGTATATTTACGCGATGGTCAGATAGTAAATATTGTGTTTCAATACGTAATTTTTTTAAATTCCGAAGTTGTAAGGCGGTGCAACATTGACTTCTGGTATCTTCTGGTTTGCTTGGGCTGCTTGTGCTCAATCTTTGCCCCGACATCTAACACATGTTTTCATATATTTCTGTCTTACTTTCTGCCGTGTTTAAAAAACTACATTATTTTCAACACTCCAAACCTGATAAAGTGAAAATTAAGCCAAATCAGTGACAACAAGTGTAGATGGCTCCGCTCGAAATCAATTGTAGCGTACTGGTTATTACGGTGGCTAAATTTCACTGCTTCAAATGTCGCCTCGTGAAGTTGCCAAATGGCGGATACCTGTAAAGTGATTAGGTTCTTAACCAAGCAAAATTGTTTAGATGCCCAGAACAAATTTATTACCGAAGCATGAAGTAGTTTTGCATTGCAAAACGATTGCTCTTCGTTTGCCACTCTTGGTTTTGCTCAACCTTAGTGTGCGAGCAGAATAATGAGTGGAGTTGTCACCTTGCGAACGAATGATGTTTTGGGCTCAAATATAATACCTTCCACTTCCAAATTATTCACGGATTATAAATTAAATTTATTTTGTTAATATTGACACAAATATTTTTCATGCAATTTATTGTGAACAAAATGATCAAAGTCTGCTTCTCAAGCACAAGCGAACGAGAAAAAGATAAAATCGTATATCTATAGATATGCAATGAATACCACACCGTGACAATGATTTCCCGTATTGAACAGATTGGCCAGCCTGTAACATCCTCTTTACTGGCTTTCAATGAATATTATTTCACTGAGTGATATCACTAATTCGGATTTAGAGTGTAGATAATTGTTTATATCAGTCTTACTAATAAGTGTTTTGAAATTGTTTTTAGATGTTGTCGTATAAATTATTTGCTTGAAATATTCGTATTATACAATCAGAGAGAATCAATAACATTATACTGTATTTTTGCTGGTTTATTATTTTTAACAATATAAACTCCAAAAAATGTCACGGTTTTATAAACCAAAGTTATCTCGCAGACACTAATACAGCCTGGTAAAGAAAGTACTTTTAGACATGTATATCTGTGTGTTTTTACGTAAATATAATAATTTTTGTCCTGTTGAGAAAATTGATACAAAGCATTAAACGTCATAAAAGTACGCAGCTTGGGAGCGGGTTCGATGATCCAGAATTATTTTCATTTATGATACTTATGACTGGGAAATAGTGAGTAAAGTATTTATGAAATTTGAAATACTTGGGTCCAGTCTAAATATGTTGTGGAACGGATATTCGCAGCAGCTCTACATTTCTGACAGGAAATATTGTGTCCCGAAATCACTCCAGGCGAATGCTGAGGTGGTTCCTTGAAAGCCATGGCTGATTCCTTCCCCGTCCCTGCTTCACTGAGCAGCTTGCTGCGTCTCTAATGACCTCGCTGTTGACGAGATGTTAGGCCGTACATACCGTCCTACTACGTCAGACAACTTCCAGTTATCTACTAAACAGTTCAGCGGCACATGATAATGCATAATGCGCTACACCGAGCAGAGCATTGCAGCAGCAACGCGCTGTTAGTAGGCAGTAAACAAATCCAGTCTCCCAACAGAACTGCATTTGTGAAATGCCACAGTGCCATATGATTACAACATTAAGCAAAACATTACTGGCCTCCACCACTCATACACGTTCCCCATAATATCATCTCTATTCAGGTTCTTACAGGCTAGGAAATCATAAGCCTTAAGTATGCGTTCTAGTTACTATTCCTCCATTAAACCTTTGCAATCAGTGTAGTAAAAAATCAGTTTTTTTNAGCCTTAAGTATGCGTTCTAGTTACTATTCCTCCATTAAACCTTTGCAATCAGTGTAGTAAAAAATCAGTTTTTTTATTAAGTGACCTGATTATTGTTGCAAATTTATAACAAAAACATATAATATTTCTTTCAAATTCACAATNGTTTTTTTATTAAGTGACCTGATTATTGTTGCAAATTTATAACAAAAACATATAATATTTCTTTCAAATTCACAATTTTTGTGCGTAATCCCATCAAACAAATAGGCTTCAATTTTAAGTGTGCACACACTCTTTCTACTGTGACAACGGAAGGTCTCGTTGCTATAAATTAAATAATACCTTGAAAAATTATAAACACATGGACACCCTCGCGGCAACATAGGCAGTTCTCGTGAAGAGGTCGCAGATAGCCCGTCTTAAGGAACCACTGGCGATAGCTGCTTAGATAAGGTTCTTCTTTCACAGAGAAGAACAATGGACGAATATTTCTTGAGGTATAGACCCACTACACGTCTGGGTCTATCTTACATCAGAATGAAGCAACACACTGTCCGCCATCTCAGTAGCTGTTGTACTGCCCAGTGGCACCAACATGGCAGAGACAACGCTGTGCAAGGCAAATTAACAACTTTTTTGGGCAGCGCGTTTAGGAGAGCCAACAACTCCAAGCAAGCACTCACATTTATAAGCTTGTGCCACCTCATGCTTGGAATTTTTTTAATTAATTTTTTTTTTAAATAAAATGTTTAAACTAGTTTTTATTCAATCTACAGTACCCTTAATAATAAACAAAAACTATACCATTAGGTGCAGGTGTTTGTGTAGTTATAATGAACTAAAAAAAAAGCTCTGTCGCTTTTGCAACTAATTATTCATCCTACTGAAGTAAATTAACATCACGACAGAAAAAATTGTATATATGAAGTGTGCTGTAACAAACTAACNTTATTCATCCTACTGAAGTAAATTAACATCACGACAGAAAAAATTGTATATATGAAGTGTGCTGTAACAAACTAACATAATATGTATGTAACGTAAAACGAAAATATTGTCACCCAACCACCATATTGAATCCAAGTGACCTTAACCTCTGACCTTTGGCCCTGACCTAGTGACATTGTATGATCTTAAAACCAAATATAAAAAAAATTTTAAAATGCTAAAAAAAATCATAATAANACCAAATATAAAAAAAATTTTAAAATGCTAAAAAAAATCATAATAACATATTTTAAGAAATTTATTTAAAAAATGTACATTTCCTGGGGTTCCCTCAGCACCATGTCCAAGACGACTGACCCTCGCCAATGTTTCTCAAAGGTCAATTACTTGTGTTCGCTTGGCCATCCAACAAGTGTTTTTATTGGTTGATTACTCAGGCTCGTTCCACCCGTCACCAATGTTTCTCATTGTATTAACATTCCCCTCCCCTACCCATTCAACATTGCTCATTCTGTAGAATGCACTCCACCCACCATATTCATTTTTCCTTTTGTCATTTGTTTACTTTTTNATTCAACATTGCTCATTCTGTAGAATGCACTCCACCCACCATATTCATTTTTCCTTTTGTCATTTGTTTACTTTTTCATCGTGTATGTGATGCTAGTGTATTAATTATCGATTTAGCCACCAAAGAAGCTGTCGATTTAGCCACCATATTGGTTGTTGTCAACCTTGACCCCAATTACATAGAAGTCAAAAAATCGAGAAAAATCACAGTCCATACAATTGACCATTACTAACTAGTCACAACAAGGATCCATAACTACTACCCGACGACTGACTCCACCTAAGACTAACTCCACCAAATACTGTTTCCTGGCGAGATTGAGCACAAAAATAGCTCCTGACGAGACCAGTTCCTGCAAAACTGACTAGAACAACCGACAAGACCAACCTGCCATACCACCCACCTNGAGACCAGTTCCTGCAAAACTGACTAGAACAACCGACAAGACCAACCTGCCATACCACCCACCTATACAAACGATGGACAAACTCGAAAAAAGTCTCAAATAAGAGTCTCGTAGCTAACCTCTTCGCACAAAATCTTCACAAAATTTGCGCAAAACAATTTTACCACACTTGACCATACCAAAGGGTCATACTAACTTACCAAGCCAACTTACCAAGCTAACTGACCAGGCAAACCAACTTGTTGCGAAACATTCTTCAAAAATATTCCCCTCATTTCATTCGTTCACCATATAGAAATGATCCATTTTATACGACCTAAGTAAGACATAATACTTCTTATCAAACCATACCTCTTCTCCTGCACACGCTCACATAAATTTTATCTAAAACAGACTCTCAAAATCAATGGTTTACACCACTGATTTAATAAGTCTTTCAGAGAAGCAGAAGAGATTTCATAAATGATTAAACACACATTACTATGTATATATAAATATAATTTATTTACTTATTATACACACTCTATCTTTCTAATTATTTTGTCATGGGCGTGGGGTCAAGGTCAAGGGTCAAGGTCAACCAGATCTAATATGGATGTTGGGTGACATCACAACATGGTGGCCGGCTAGTTCCAGTCCCCCATCCTCTCTAAGTCAAAACATTCGAAATTTTAATTTTTTTATAAACATTTAAATTAATATTTAAATAACTTTTTATATTTTTTAAAGATTTTTTTTGTAATTTTTTTATTGTTTTGATTGTATTGGATTTTATGGGTTTTCAAGGTCACTGGGGTCAAGGTCAATGGTCAAGGTCAAATGTCAAGGTCACCGACATCTAACATGGCTTATGCCCGACTCTCTAAATAATTCTACTGACATATGAGTGGATACACTTCTATCGTCGGACCCAACGTCCTGACTTCAACCCCAGTGAACATCTTTGGGATGTGTTGGAGCGCAAGACCAAATAGCCCACAAAATACCGCAGGCTGGCAGTTCATAATACTGAAGGAGGATTGGGGCCAATTCCTGCAGACACCTAATATAAAAAGGTTGATACTGAGATACCAGCGAAAGGCAGACGTACATCTTTCTGNTCTACTGACATATGAGTGGATACACTTCTATCGTCGGACCCAACGTCCTGACTTCAACCCCAGTGAACATCTTTGGTATGTGTTGGAGCGCAAGACCAAATAGCCCACAAAATACCGCAGGCTGGCAGTTCATAATACTGAAGGAGGATTGGAGCCAATTCCTGCAGACACCTAATATAAAAAGGTTGATACTGAGATACCAGCGAAAGGCAGACGTACATCTTTCTGNGGCCAATTCCTGCAGACACCTAATATAAAAAGGTTGATACTGAGATACCAGCGAAAGGCAGACGTACATCTTTCTGACAACATTTCAGATCTTCTAGTACAATGAGGTACCTACTTAATGTAGTAGTGCATTTCAGATTCACATATGATCCGCGCATTAAGTTACCAATTTTAAAGGTATTTACTGCGTTTGTAGGAAAACACGCCGAAATGAACATCAATGACATAACACACCGAAGAAAGTAATAGGCCTACGTAGACTGTAGAAAAGATTTAGTCCGTAAAGACTGCAGTAAAGATTTTGTGGCAGTAACAGCATTTCTTTTCAGTGACTAGGAAACATTTTATTGACTGTAAAATACGTGTTTGTGTTGTAAAGAACTTGAAAGATAAGTTGCTGAACTCCACGGGATATTTGTCTGGAACACAATCCTGCGGTGATATGGATTCTGGAGGCGAATTTGGGTGAGGCATAAATACATGTACAGTCCCTCGTCCCACCACTCCGGTTGATTTTGGCATACTGGCATAAAGAGAGAGGGTTGAAAATCAACAGCTATAAAAACTAAATAAACAAATTTATAAATAGGCGACAAAACATCGACTTTCATTTTCACTCTGAAAAGAAGATTTACATTAAAATATCCCATAACTTTTTTATTATTATTATTATAGACACAACTCTGCTTACGAGACTCGTGCGACAACTAGAGAGGTGCCTTAAGCCCGCGGCCCGCCAAGGCAGTTGGAAAGGCCGGGGTGGCCATTGTTGGGAGAGGACGTGGTTAGGTAACTTCTGGGATGGGAACAACTAATCGGCGCCCGCGGACAATGAGCACCACACTCGCATCGGCTATTATGCCGAGGCGCTTGTGCAACGCCGCGTCGCGTCGGCTTCAACTGTCTAAATTACTTACTTCTTTCAGAAGCATGTGCGCGCGTCACAACACTAGCCACGTCATATGTGAAGGAACGTCTCAGCTTTTATACGATGTTCACGGTTCATTAAGCACTTTTGAAATAAACATTTTTAAAATGTCACTCCCCTTACCGGCATGTATTTTGACGAGCACGTTGACTGTCAAGAGCCCAGTTAAGTTGGCAACGACGCGACAGATAAACAGTAATTCCATGTCTTAACGTTGAATTAAAAGTGTTAGTGAAACACATGCAATTACGAGAGTGGTTTTTTTACTTTCTTTTTTGTGGCATATAATTGTAAGCATTAGCAAAACTGTAAAATATTTACTTTTCTAATAATTTCGCAGTTTCACTTGACCGACGCATGAATAAAGTAATCAGTCCCATGNACTGTAAAATATTTACTTTTCTAATAATTTCGCAGTTTCACTTGACCGACGCATGAATAAAGTAATCAGTCCCATGACAATGTTAATTCTACGTAAGGTGGAAGAATACACATTGTGCATACAAATGCTCAGTTTACCTTGAACAGTTGTACAAGGATGGGCTGGAATGTAGAAGCCTCCGCTGGAAACAGCGTTGGGTCCAGAATTGAGTTCGGTAGGGGGTCTGAGGGTATGGAGCGCCCCTGAGAAATTTTTCGAATCTAAAAACCTGAAGAGTGGCTCTTTCATTTTATTCATTGCTTCTGGAAATAAGATATTAAGTTCCAGTTTAAAAATTAGCCTTTTTTAACATTTTTACTCGCCACTTTTCTTTCCTTCTTTGCATCGCTATTATCCTATGGCTCTTCATTTCTGCGAACTATTTAAACTTCCTTGGCAATTATCTCCTTTCTTTTATTCACGCAGTTCTAAAGGGTCTCTGGCTGTAAGGCATCAATGGGATTTACAACATCTCAACCCTGGATTATCCGTCTTGATGTACAATAGCATCTGCACGAGTTAGTGTTTTAATCTTGCGTTAAATCCTCTGGTAAAGAACAGCTAACGAATATTACCCCGATGTGAAAACACATTATGGACGGCTTTATGTTATTTATAACTGGCTAAGAATCACTGTGGGAATGCAGGAAGGCCTATGTACATTAAAAACTATGCTCTTGTGACTCCGAAGTAGGATATATTTCACAAAAGTCTTAGGGTTAAATGTGTTTTTCAATTGCTTCATTATACCTTTTATTTTAGATAACATAAATTAAAATTGTGTAAGCTCTACGTAACTCATCTGTCCTTATCTCCAACAAATATTTAGTTTATCATTACGTTTTATAATTTCACAGCATATGTTTATAATTGAGATATAATTCAGCTATGTTTCATTGCCTCCCAGTGGTTCCTGTGTGTAATATATCGGTGTAAAGAACAGGCCAGTTAAAAAGGTCGACATCGCACGCCTTTAACAAACACAAAGGACCGCTTTCTAACAGGAACACGCGATTCTCAGGTGCGACATTTCTCCAGTGAACTTTTAACTCCTGCTCCGCTTTCTTCAGCCAACAACCCACCACGCCAGTCAAAAACGTGTCCAACTGGAGTGAGTGCGTACTTCACCCGTCATGTTTGACGATACAGAGGTCGGATACGCGGCTAATATGAAGTTACAAGAACGTAAGGCATCTGCCTACCTGGGCGCTTGAAATACGTTGCAGTGCGTATGAAGTACGCATTTAGTTTTTACGAAACAAGCGTGTTCCCGATGTACAGTATAGTTCAGACGAGGTCCAAATGGTAATTTAAAAGTATCACATATAAGGGAACACAAATTCGCAGCTCTCCAATATAGATAAATACAACCACTTCAGATTGCTAAATCGAATACACGCAGAACTGGGATACCAACTTGGTTTGAATTTTGTTACAGACTTCCCTCCGATAAAATTATATGATCGCCGCTTTTAAGTCTTGAATTAAATGCAGAACNTTTGAATTTTGTTACAGACTTCCCTCCGATAAAATTATATGATCGCCGCTTTTAAGTCTTGAATTAAATGCAGAACGACGTAAAGTATGCACGCCAGTTCTGTGTTTTTCGCGTAGCGACGATGGTGCAATTGAGGCGCGTGCGTTTTCACCCTTATTGCTTCCTTGCTTCTGTCTCCCGCACGAGGAAAATAAATTCCAAACAGGCGGACACCTTGGCTGTGCGTCCTACAATACGGAAAAGTCAGGATAGCTATTTTCACAGTCAAACGTTTCGAATGGATATGAGACGTGTTAATTAAGAATAAACTACATTCCAAGACCAATGAAAATAGTAAATCAGCAACATTTGGAAGAAATTTTTACAAATGTGTCTTATTTCTGTAAGGTTAGACAATGGCCACACGAATCCCACTACACTCTGAAATATAATTATGATGTACAATGAAAACCATATGTTATTCTTTTATTTTAGTACGGTGTTAACATACATATCTCCGAACTATGTAGTACAAATATTTAACTTTAACACTGGTCTTGGAACAGTGCCTTCGAATAAATCAAGTCTTTAACTTGAGTGGAGCAACTCATCTGAGTTATTCCTAATAGATTAAAGTATTTTCCACTTATTCATCCGTACAATGTAGCTTGCGTACTTTCGTATGACTCAGCGAGGTTCGCAGTTCCGGTATAGCCTCCGGCTGTTTGTGCTTTACAAGCCTGTTACTGGTATAGCCTTGGTCTCAATCTCAACATGATCAAAAACATTTTCCTGTCAGTTCGGATGGCTTCGATGCTTAATTATACTAAGAGCGGCTGAGGGTCAACTGAAAATAGGTCAGCAAGGAGAAACATAGGTTGTCCAAAGAAAGTGCAAAGAATCAGTGTTTGGCCAAGCTGTTAGTGACATCTCTTCCAATGTGGAGTTTTCCCGAAGATCACTTGGATAGTTCAGAGGATACTCTGTTGACGAGGATGGTATATTGGAGTGCTGTCATATCTCCTTCCTCCTGGGCCCAACATGCTCATCTCGAAAGTTCTCCAAACTGACAGAGGAATCGGGACAGGTTTTTAAGGCCCGAAGGGCAACGTACCCTCCATCCTCCCGCACTGCAACTGTACTCAGATGAGTAAGATAGTGCACGGCACTTTCTCATCTTGTCTCTTCGGGTCATTCACTTTTCTTGGTGCCGTAACTCGGTATTCTACCGGTTGTCTCATTTTTTTAAGGACCTGTCCTCCTCGCCAGTCAAGAATACTCCGAATTATCACTTTCATAAGCCTTTACCTGAGTATCACATTATGGATCATCAGAAATTCGCCGATTCCATTTATCTAAATCTTCCAATTTCCTGCCAATTTTTGTGGCGAATTCATTCCATAATTTATGCATATGTTTATCTTCCATGATAGTTCCAATTCCCACGTGAATGCCCATTTCTTCCATCTTTTCCTCAAGCCAGTTTCTCAGATCTTCCGTCTTGAGACAGTCCGTGATCACATGCTGTATTGTGTCATCGACGTCGCAGACCTCGCACAACGGAGATTGCACAAGCCGCAGGCTGTAAAGCTTCGCCTTGAAGTTTCCGTGACCAGTAAATAGCTGCATGCTATAATGATTAGNTGCACAAGCCGCAGGCTGTAAAGCTTCGCCTTGAAGTTTCCGTGACCAGTAAATAGCTGCATGCTATAATGATTAGTCTTAATCCATTTACAGCGCAGTCTTGTCCTGATGTCTGGAAGAAGTTCAAACGTCTGTCTTGGGTCTGCCATCGGGACAGACCAAATGAAGCCAGTATTATCTTTGTATCCTTCGCACGGCCCGTGGCTCGGCGAACTTGGACCGGAAATGGGCGAGTCTCGCACCGTGGGAAGGGTGAAGCGCGCTATGGCTCGGCGCGGCTCGTCGTTTCCCGATGGTTGTCGGTAAATGTGGCACGAGTCAAAGGAGAAATGGGCTCGCCCAGTCTCAGCTTGTCCGGATATGTATCCGCGTTCCAACGTACCCGTCCTTCCAAGTCGAGCCCTTCCTGTAGTTGAATAGTGTCAGCGGAACAGGTTGGCCGCACATGTGCATTTGTAACCTAGGTACTAGGGAAATAACTATGGAGTGGTTCAATGACTTTGTGAGTTTTTAGAATGACATGAATGTGAACCTATAATTTGGAATCCCAGACACAAGGGACATAAGGACCGCAATAAAGTGTACGACGCATGGAAAAAAATGACAAATACAGCTGTGGTATTCTATCTGTGTACAACGAGGGTGATGTGAACAGTGAAAGCTCGGCTTGGGTCACGAGCAGGAACGCTCGTTGATCGTGGTTTGGCGCGTCGTGGGAACAGTCAAGGCTCGCTTACTCGTGCATGTACGAACTCGGGCGAGCCACCCCCAAGAATTAAGCCAAGCCACGCGCCGTGGGAAAGCACCTTTACGCAGCACGGTCTGCCACGCATCCTGACGCAATACCAACGTGACGATCGCATAACCAATAAGACCCAAGGCCCCGTTTTCACAGCTTCGTACGGCCAGTGAGCGACTGAGTTCGCGCACATCAAATGAGCTACCACGCAATTTCGCTTTTGTATACTTAGCTGTTGTTTGTTTCAGTGTTGGTAAACAGAGCAGCTAGCACGAGCACCCTACCTAGTAGTGACTATAGGGGGTGGTTGTTGCAGGCACGAACGTGGCGCTGCGCAGGCCCGCCAACCAGTCGACGACGGTGCGGGGCGGCGTGGCGGCGAACGGCAACGACGGCGACAGCACGACGGTACACGACGGCCGGCGCTGCACCGAGACCATGAAGGAGGCGTCGCCGTGGTGGGCCGTAGACCTGCTGCGGCCCTACAGCGTCAAGGTGGTGAGAGTTACCACACGCGGCTGCTGCGGTCAGTTCCTACGCACCTTCTCCTATACGCTGTTCACTGAGCACTTGTCACATCTGCTTGTATACGCTTAGTGTACTCTTACACTAAATGTAAAAATTAGCATTGCAGTCAGCCTCGTCACTTAATTTGTGTGTCCGTCAAGTAAAATAAATTATTTTAGCATTCACAAATGTTTACCTAACACATTTGATTCAACGTTAAAACACGGAACTGCTTTCCCTTGGTCGTTACCAACTTAACTAAGAGCACGTGGTCAGTGTGCCCGTTATAATATATGCAGGTATGGGCAATGACTTTTTCAAAGGTTGATTTCAAAAGTGCTCACTTTACCGCGAACAGCCTGCAGACACTCGCACTTAGGGGAGAAATATCCTTGCCATCTTGGATTTACGTATTTTCCTCCGTAACTTAATTTTCGGTATCAATATTTACAAATCAAGCTTTTCAAGGCATTTGAAACATCTTGACAGTTATTTCAAAATCCAACTTATTTTCTGACATGATTAGTTTCACATTTGTAACCGTAATGAATTATTGCCTAATTATTTAATAATATCAATCCCTCATGGGAAAATACACAAATAATTGAAAGCGTACAAATTAAAAATAAACTCGTTAGGTGGTCCTCTATGTCATGTCTAGCTTTGATTTTTTGTGTCTGATCGTAAATTTGAATACTACCACCTTACGGCCTTTTTACACGAACAAAGTTCATTTCAAATTTTCGTCGAATTTATTTAATTTAATTCCTTGAATACTGTGTGACGTCACTCGGACGTCATAATCGCGAACAATTTTGTCTTTCAAGCCATTGAATGACTCCAATTCCTTCAAATATTTTTGTTTAGAACATGTTCTATATTTTCTTGAATACAATTTTTCAGGTGCCACTCCAAATTACTAAAATAGGATNATTTTTGTTTAGAACATGTTCTATATTTTCTTGAATACAATTTTTCAGGTGCCACTCCAAATTACTAAAATAGGATATATATATATATATACATATATAATGTGGTGTCTTAATATATTAATTTATGCTCATTTAAATTACAAAATATTTGCACGTATTTATTTCATGCAAAGTAATTATATCATCTTAAAAAAACTTTGTTTTGATTTTGACAAACTGTTTTCTCATAGTGTATGGTTTGAAGAGGTTTTTAAAAAAAGTTACTCAACTAAGTTATAATTTTTTAAACTTAATTATTCGCGAAAATTTTCAAGTTGCTACTTTAATATTTATTGAATACAATTACATGTGTGAAAAGCCTTTTCAAACTTCCCAGTAGTAATTCAATTTCTATTGAATTCAATCCATTGAAATGCATGAAAGCGCTTTCTGTATTCAATCAGTTGAATTGAGTTGGTTGAATTCAATAAAATATTTGATCGTGTGACTTCATATTAGATCACTGCGCCCGATTGTGCAACATGCTGCACTTGTTAAGAAGAAGTACTCACACGACCAAAATTATCAGAAACCTACGATTTATGCCGCATATGAAAGAACACAGAACATATTTTGTAGCTTTTAAAAATATGTTGATAGATTTTACTTATTTAAATGTTTCAAAATATGAATTACTAAGGGTATAGTTTTAATTAAAAAATTTATGAGCGCATATATATTCTTTTATTGATACACCAGAAATCGCAATATTCAAGGAAACCTTCGTCAAGTAAAATCATCATAGTAATTCCTCTAATTGTATTTTATAAATAATTACTAATAATGTTTACAAATGAGTTTATTCTATTTCAGCCACGAAATTAATCATTTTATAGCATAAATGGATGGACATAAAATCAGTTATTAAAAATATTTGTAGTTATTATTACTTATTTTTATCATACGCAACCAGAGTAATTACCATGATGGTCTTGCTCGATAAAGATTTTTCTGCAAAATGTGCTTTCTAAGCCATTTTAAATGGAAGTACGCTTAAAATTTTAATTTAAAATGTACTCATTTTATTTAATTATTAAAAATATCTCAATAAAAATACTATAGCAAAATATTTAAAGTGTTACCAAATATATGCATTTTTGTTTTATATGTAACATAAATGTTTCTTTCCGGCAATTTTGATACATTTTAAATTTATAACTTTTTAGTACAAATTTAAAATGATAAAAATGTATTACATTAGACTACAGTTCTAAATAATGTCTCATATTATTATAATGTCGTGAACAATATTTCTTGGAAATTTGTTGTAACTTTAGATAAAATTTGAATTTAAAGTTTTGTGTAAAATGGACATATTTACACTAAAAAACAATGTTTGTTATATTTCAAATGATTTCGTATTTTATCATGTTATCGACGATATCTTATCGCAAAACTATAAAATATCCTTGAAATAAATGGTTGGGGGGGGGGAGGGGATTAGCTCTTCAAGAATTCTTAAGAGAATTCAATACAGCTAGTTTTGACTTCTTTGATCGTGACATACACATGAGGGTGCCAAGATATTTAAAAGTCAGACGTCGAGCATAAGTAGACATTTTCTAACGATTGTTATTCTCTTCGGAGTTCGTTGCATTAACTTGCGTTATCGTTATTTTCATCACAGGCGGTACAACAATGTATTTTTCGAATTAAGAATGTTTTATAGTTAACATTTTTCCATGTGAGAAGTTGAATAGTGTAATACAATCAGAGTCAAAGAACGATTTTGTTATTTTGCTTTCTATATTCAGTTTTATCCCTGCCAACTTCCGTCTGGAGTGTTTATCGTGTTTTGGCTTCACTCGAGAACTTCATACGATTGAAATGGAAGTCAAAATTTCAATTGTGCCAGTGTGCGTTTGCACTATAAACCAGTTGACGATTTGAAAAAATTCCAAACTTAAAGAAAATCTGTGGGCGCAAATATGAGTCAAATAAGGTAAAATACGAGTTTATTATTGGCACATAAAATCAAATTTGAAATATTATAGGACTTGTTGATATTACGTTAGTATAGTTTATACTTGCAAACTGCAATATATACACGATCCTTTTCTGGATTCCAGGCACGGCATAGTTGGTAGCACTGCATTGTGGATGATCAAAGACGAGCCATTACCAACTCCAATTTGAATACAGCTACTATTTCATATAAAAAGACATAGAATTAACGCAACGTTACTTGACATTTCCCACTCCCTCTGACAAGAGTTTTAGTGTAACTAGTGCAACTATAGGATGTACAATTTATATGCAATATTTTTTAAAAGTAAGATTATGTTTAAAAAAAATTGATATAGAGATTCTCCGCTGTCAGTGTTCAGTTATTTTGACTTTCATTTACAGTTAATTGTAAAATTAATTCTTTATTTCGTCCATTAATCATTACCTAAAATATGCTAACCGTTATANTTCATTTACAGTTAATTGTAAAATTAATTCTTTATTTCGTCCATTAATCATTACCTAAAATATGCTAACCGTTATATATTCTATTTATGCAACGGAGTGAGTGTTGACTCAGTATAAAAATAGAATACATGTAATAACAGTTTTTACGCGTANTATTCTATTTATGCAACGGAGTGAGTGTTGACTCAGTATAAAAATAGAATACATGTAATAACAGTTTTTACGCGTAATTTTAACAAGTTTTGAGGAATTAAACCAATTACACCAGTAAAATATATCATTTCCTCTAAGCAGACAGGTTAACAGCAAAGTGAAATTAAAGGTAAAGGACAGTAACTTAACGCCCATGCGTTGTTTTTCCATAACCGCTTCCAACATGTTCACTCTATCTCAATCTAAAAAAAAAAAAAGCACGTCCGGCCTGTGCCATTATTAGTTGCCTGCGGTATAACGGTTAGTCAAGGTGAACAAGCCAGCTGGTTTAGTTCCAGCTCACGGCAGATCCTGCTGGCAGGGAAAGACAACAATTTCCATCAAGCGGTGCGATGGTAGTTTGATACAGACTTGTGATTGCAGACAGAAGCGCGATGTAAATGCTTTATAAATACCTCCTTAACTGTCTGATTTATAGTGGCGCGTTTAGATAATAGTTTTTTACTACAAAAAAGTTTTTTTTATGAACCGTAAATTAACGTTAACAACAGAGCAGCTTATTTTTTAAAATACATTCATAACAATATTTAAATAATTTCTATATATTTTTAATATAATTTTTTTTACATTTCTTTTTAATTTTTGGGGTTAAAAAGGTTACACGGATCCAAAATGGCCGCCGGCCGACCGGAATGACAGAACTCTAACAGCTCCGACGCTCCGGTCCCATGTCCCGATGTGACTAAGTCCTCATAATCCCTCTACTTATAACTACACATACATACTATCTCAAGAAGTTTACCTTTTGTTCCGTCCTTAAGGGGAAGAGATAGAAGGTACTGCCAGTTTTTGAGCAATAGAATGTGTTCAGCATTCATTATTGACATTTTTTCTTTGACAAGGCATAATATATGTGTCAGTTGACTGTATGACTACAGTATCAATGAAGTGCTTATATTTTTTACCACATGGAATAACTGATAATTAACAATTGATTGCATTCTAACAATAACGACAGAAGCTTTATCCACATTCATACACATTATATGAAAGTGGTTGAGAAAATTTATTTGTATACAATATTGCAAGGAACTCTCACCTGATAAAAATACGTCGTCAATAACCAAAGGAAAATTGTACGTATGCTAAATATTTTCGCGAAAAACAGGTGGCCCTATTGATAATCGAATGTGATCAGCGCAAGAAAATGTAGTTTAACTAGTAATTGGTAACATATGTTTAAACCAATGGCAAGAGATGGCCGCTGTGTCGTCGTGTCTATTTTTGTATCTGACCCATCTGGGAGTAATAATTGTCCACGTGAAAAGCATGGCTGTCGGAGGTACGTTAAATGGTAATAAAGCTTGTTAGTATTTCTCTCTTATAGATATATGTATGCTACCGTGGAGTTTTTTATAGGTCTTTTTATTCTACACAATTCTTTGCTGCGTGATATTGTTCCATATTTAACGGTTTAGACAGCGTATTGCAAGAGAGCGCTCTGGCGGCAAATCTTTTCCAACTTGATTTCTTATTATCGTCACTGCTTATTCCTTATGTTTCTTAACGTAACAAAATATAGGATATGTGGTTCTTGAGTGATAAGCGCACTAACAGACAGACAGACAGACAGACAGAGAGACGTTGAGTTTAATAATATTAATAGATGTATAGATAAATTCAACAAACATCCGTGACGTTTAATACGAATGAATTAGTTTATCTTTCAAATATAGAATATTATAATAAAATATAATATTAAATACGGAAGCTCGAGCCATTATAAAACAAAAATTTTGGGGGAAAAAAAGGAAGAACTCAGTTACCCATCCTAGAAGGGACATGCAGTTTGGAGTCAGGCCTTCGTCGCTAACGCATTTTATTTCACTTAGTTACGATAATGATTACGAACATTATTTATTTATAAAGGATTGCAGTTGTAAATCTCTCACATTTCATATAAAAACTCGAGTTTCCAGGGAAGGGTAAGTGCTCTTCCCCCTACTCCCTCCCCCCTCCAGGGCTTCTTCCAGCTGACGCTCATGTCGGCGTGCACGGAGAGGGTTGTAGCGGCACTCCATACCAACTGTACGGAGCATGTCCCTGTTGCAGGTCACCAGCCCTTGAAGGACATCGAGATCCGCGTTGGCAACAGCAGCTCGGACCTGCAGAGGAACCCGCTCTGCGCCTGGTTCCCGGGGACGATAGGTGAGGACACCGCAGCTGTGCGCTACAGTCGTGGTTTCTTACAACTTTTCTGAAGTCCTGCTAAAGTTCTACTTTGAGGCTATTCCTCTACCTCGTGCAAACAAAGCTTATCTGAGTCTATAAGATCACACCAAAGAGATTACGCATGCATTTGTGCATATCAGGTTAATAATATTTTATTTCACATACATATTTCTCACTAGACATTACCAACACACCTATTTTCTCCCTGGTTTTATTTATATTAATTATTATAATTTATTGATAAAATGAAATTAAACGTTTAGTATGATTAATAATAAAATATGTTTTATGTTAACAGAAGAATGGCACATTAGAGGTACAAAAAATATATTTTTGAATTAACCAAACACGTGATATATGGCGTAATTTTCCAAGGGTTTGATTCAAAAAGTATGAAGATACTGCAAAAAGACTATACATACAATGCTCGCTCGTGGTACCATACTTTACAAATACAATCACGAGCAGTTGAATTAGAGACACCTGCCGTGTTGGNTACAATGCTCGCTCGTGGTACCATACTTTACAAATACAATCACGAGCAGTTGAATTAGAGACACCTGCCGTGTTGGTGAAATGGCGCTGTGGCCGTCCCGTCGAATGTAATTGTGAGGTCACCCACCCTCAACCATACCGAACACATTTGAGAATATTGTCGAGAGGCATGTGCGCGTCGTGGATCCTGCTCTGAATTATCTCCGTGCAGTGTCAGAGGCTGTGCAGTGATCTTGGATAAGTATGGCTTCCAACCACTTCCGGTGCGTTGTGGAGTTCATGCCACGCCGCATCACCGCCGTCGTCAGGGCGAAAGGGGGTACTGCACGCTACTAGGCAGGTATCTCTAATTCNTCATGCCACGCCGCATCACCGCCGTCGTCAGGGCGAAAGGGGGTACTGCACGCTACTAGGCAGGTATCTCTAATTCAACTGCTCATGAGTGTATAAGCGAAAGACAAGGTCACCAGTACACCTTTTTCTGCAGTGTTAAAGTAGTAGGTAATAGTTTTTCAGTATCACATATATAAAGACCGCATCAACTGTAGAGTAACAAATTGGAGGGGGCGGGGGTATACATAACCCCCCCCTCCAAATTTAATAAAATACGCCAGAATTAGAGTAAACGGGAACCCAAAATGTTTTTGTTAATCGACTTGTGTTGGTAAATGTTATGGGCTACTGTCTATAATGCTTATCTTCGCAGTGCTATACCTAACTAAATGCAGGATTTAAGGTTTTTTTTTTTTTTTAATTGAATGTTTGAATATTTACTGTGGAAAGTTTAAAGTGTATTTCTGATACTTGTGTGCATCTTTACTTCTGGTTTATACATATACACATTTATTTTTTTTATCTTTTATGCAATATTTAATTTAGGTTTTGAACGCACCAAAATGAAATTTGTAAGAGCAGCGAAAATGCTCACTGAGTACTATCTGTTTTTGCAAATTCGCATACAACATAATTGCTAGTTTCATTTTACCGATTTACACGACCGCTACATAATCTATTTTCCGTATGAAATGTACGCATGTCATATGAACGGAATATCCTGTTTTTTGTAATTTGATGTTCCCGGCCTACATTGCTGCAAGAAGGTTTGCCTGCTCACTGTTTTTTAAAGGGGCTGTACTAATCAGCGATTACATATCAATCTAGATATAAACATTTGCTGATGTTTTATACTTTTTGGCACACGGGGGCTACAAATGCCGTCAATACTTGAAAGTCCAGTGAAGGCTAGTACGCGTATTTTAGTGTACAATGAAATTTGTGAGAATGCAAATAATGCTCAAAGATTTTACTCGCTGCACTTTTCAGTGCGATGTCTACCTTCAGTAAATAAAAGTCTTCCAATGTACAGAGATACGGCTAAGTGTTACTATATCGTGGAAGGAGTAGCACGTTATATAGAAAACCCCATTCGCTACAACCCCAACATCGTGCGGTGTGTCTACAATAGTTTGAAGACAACCATATACGCTCATAATAATGAAGTATCATGTAGTGAGTAAACAGAATAGTCATAGGATGATGCTCCTTTTCAGACAAATTCTTTATACATGATGACAGTCATCTAAACAGAAACTTCCCTTTAAAATATATGTTAGACCAACTTTACGTCAGAGCAAACTAAAAATAGACTGAACGTGAGATAGTTCAACCAGCTGGTATAACATCAGTCTCCACTAGATTAATTTACCCCTTTGCCTAAAAAAAATACTCTATGAGACTAAAAGTAACTGGATGCGTATTGCTGCTGGGATATGTGACAGTAATATCTGCTTCTATGGTGTGCTTGTATTCGGTGGGATAATCAGCTCTGTTGCTTAGAAATGGTAAATATATAAGATGTTTCTAAATTAGGCCAACAAACTTCGGCTGCAGGTTAATCACGAAAAAAGAATGTGAAAACATATAGGCACGACCTATGGTCTAAAGTGAATACAAAGGGCGGTAGGTAGGCCTAAATATCTTTGAAGTTGGACCTAATTGTGATGTGCGGGTTAATAATCCATCTGTTAAATCCCAAGTATGTTATGGCGTCATGGAGATCAAGTAGAAATAAGGGTAGTAACAGTGATTATTTATGAAATAATTTTATGGACGCGACAGGTGTTGTAGTGTTTATATTTTTTTTTNTAAGGGTAGTAACAGTGATTATTTATGAAATAATTTTATGGACGCGACAGGTGTTGTAGTGTTTATATTTTTTTTTCCGGTGCACATTATCCAGACCCTCAATGTTCCACCTTAAAATTTTTCTTTAATATTTGTAATAAACNATTTTTTTTTCCGGTGCACATTATCCAGACCCTCAATGTTCCACCTTAAAATTTTTCTTTAATATTTGTAATAAACTAGTGTTTCAAGTCCAACCTAAAATATGCACACCGCTCTTAGGATTCACTTTAGACCATAAGTTGTGTATACTTTTTCTCCTTTTTTTCGTGATTAAATCTCAGCCAAAGTGTGTCGGTATAATTTACATACAACACATGTCTGTAGTGTAAGCATTAGCTGATAGTGATTGGTGAGAACAGATCTGCACTCGCGATAGTGACATTCTGGGACTGGATAGTTTTTTCTATACATGAAAAGCAGACTCCTTAAGCGGAATCAGTGTTTCGCAATTCACTTGTTTGTCCACAGAGGAAGGCATAACGAAGACTTTCACGTGCGCGCGCAGCCTGGTGGGGCAGCACGTGTTCTTGCAGCTCGTCGGGGTAGAAGGCTCCCTGTCCGTCTGCGAAGTGGAGGTGTTCACCACCGATGGTAAGCTACCACATGCACTGGTAAGGCCTGCTCACGGTAAAGTAGGTATTATGGAGATCAACATTCGATAAAATAAAACTCTTCTATGACTACATATCCCTTCCAATCAGTGAGTCATTTTAAGGCGCGTTCAACAATGACACGGGTGCGTACGCAGATATCGTAAGGACGCACTTTAATTCGCGTTTCACCTGCTCGTTCCGTTTACATGTTTCGTGTCCATTTTGTTACGCACCAGCGGCATCATCCGTTACTATTCCCAAATGCGAAAATTTGGGGGCGACTCCGCCCGGTTCGGGCGGAATCGAGCCCGGTTCGCATTGATGGGAGGTGAGTAGTCTAACCACTATACCACTGCGGCCCCTGCACTATTGGCAATTTTTGGTATAAGCATAACATAACTTGCAGTTTTGTTACTGTTCAAAAGCTGTTGTAGACCGACGCAAANTTGGCAATTTTTGGTATAAGCATAACATAACTTGCAGTTTTGTTACTGTTCAAAAGCTGTTGTAGACCGACGCAAATAATATTTCAATAATTTTTTTTTACCAAGCCTTTTAATTATGATGGTGTACAAGCAGCATATATAGCAACGTATGTGCCTTATAATCAACATAACACAGGTTAGATTTCCGTCTAAGGAGAAGAACTGGTACATCCGTTTAACATTCCCTCTCGTCAGACTTTCACAAAAATGACTAGAAACAACAGCAACAACAATTTTTCAACAACATATCTCATTGATTGGCTATTTAGCAAGGGACATCAGAGTCGTTTTTATCGCAGAAGCAACGGCAAGATAGCAAGATCCAAGAGACAGCGTTGATCCATACATGTATACACTGCTTCCGGTGGGTACGATTTGTAGATTTTCATTACACATAGTCCTGAATGTTCGTAATTACGTAATTGCTGTCCATGATGCTTTATAAAACAATTAATTATCGAGTATTGCGATTCACGTAAATCATTTTTTGGACNCGTAATTGCTGTCCATGATGCTTTATAAAACAATTAATTATCGAGTATTGCGATTCACGTAAATCATTTTTTGGACAAGTCTGGAACAACAGTTTAGGCTTTTAGGTTAAATAATCTGCTCGGCTTTGTGGCAGCCCCATTTCCACTCGCCCTGGTCCTCCTTCAGGCGTAAACATTGTTAACAGCAAGAATGTGTCTCCAGTGGTTGTGACGTGTGATTGCAGAGTTCTCTAACGACCGGTGCGCCCCTCCGGGCTCGGCGCCGGACGTCGAGCTGGCGTCGTTCGAGAGGACATGCTACGAGTTCAGCGTGGCGCGTGGTGGCTCCTTCTCGGAGGCGCGCGCCCACTGCAAGGCGCACGGCGGCGACCTGGTGTACGGACTGCAAGGAGCAGCTTCCACCTTCCTGCTTCAGGAGCTGGAGCGACGCAAGCCGCGCCTCAAGACGCAGCTGGTGTGGGTGGGAGCTCAGCGAGAGCCCGGCATCACGTCCAGGACATGGCGATGGGTCGACGGTGAGTCCTACCCACCTCGTCTCACGCTATCACGGAGTCCTGCTTCCAGATATTGCCACCTTCCTTGAGTGCTGCTTTCATATGCCTCGCCTGGTCACACATCTTCGGGCTTCTGCAGCTATACTTGCTCGGCCACGCACCACTCCATTACTTTAAATCCTCCTTCTGTTATACCTCATATGGTCACACAACTCCTTGGAGGCCTCCCTGCTTTCATTATATTCAATTTCCTTATCCAATCGCACAACTTCTTAGAGCCATACATCTCTTATGAAATTTGAATGTGTAGAGAGTTCTTTCACGAANCCTTATCCAATCGCACAACTTCTTAGAGCCATACATCTCTTATGAAATTTGAATGTGTAGAGAGTTCTTTCACGAATTTTTGATGGAGATACTACTTGATATATTTCTCTGAACAGAAACGTCAGAATGAGTAGGATGTAACTGAATAATGCCAAAAAGCTGCTGCTGTAAGTTCATTGTGAAAAAATAAAGACAAAATTATGCATATTACATTTTATCTAGAGTAGTTCTTAAAAGTGGTATTCTCTATTGAAGCTGAAGTTTAACCACCAATTTATTGAAACCATTACAGTTAGTAGGTATTTAAGATTGAACTTTGAGTAGCCAGGCAATATCTAATTTGACATTTATTTCAATAAAACATGTCAATGCCATTAAATTGTTTTATTAAATTAACTTGTGTTGCCACCCTTATTTTTTATTGAATTATGTGAGATGAAACTATGACTGTATTTNCCTTATCCAATCGCACAACTTCTTAGAGCCATACATCTCTTATGAAATTTGAATGTGTAGAGAGTTCTTTCACGAAATTTTGATGGAGATACTACTTGATATATTTCTCTGAACAGAAAGGTCAGAATGAGTAGGATGTAACTGAATAATGCCAACAAGCTGCTGCTGTAAGTTCATTGTGAAAAAATAAAGACAAAATTATGCATATTACATTTTATCTAGAGTAGTTCTTAAAAGTGGTATTCTCTATTGAAGCTGAAGTTTAACCACCAATTTATTGAAACCATTACAGATAGTAGGTATTTAAGATTGAACTTTGAGTAGCCAGGCAATATCTAATTTGACATTTATTTCAATAAAACATGTCAATGCCATTAAAATGTTTTATTAAATTAACTTGTGTTGCCACCCTTATTTTTTATTGAATTATGTGAGATGAAACTATGACTGTATTTTAAATAGTATATTATTAATCAATATATCCAAATCAACAACAAGGTTACCTACTTCTATTAACCTTGTTTTTTTTTTTTACAAAATCTTGGAACCCTTGCAGATAGGTAACGCCCATAACACCCAAGGTGCTAGAGTGGCGGAAAACAGGAACATATATATGTCACACTACCCAGAAAGACCCTTCAGTGTAATGCACGTTACCCACTTACAAGCAACTGAAATTCAAATACGCGTGTGAGTTTTGCTTTTGTGTATGTTTTAAGCCAGAATAAAAATTAATTAGTGCTGACAGGTTTGTTACCAGTCATAAGTTCAGTCAACCATAATACAAGCTGGTCAATATCCAGCAAGTTTTTCAGGTAATTTCACCCTCCAGTAGTATCGCAGAATGATTTAAATTATATATAGCTTNGTGTGAGTTTTGCTTTTGTGTATGTTTTAAGCCAGAATAAAAATTAGTTAGTGCTGACAGGTTTGTTACCAGTCATAAGTTCAGTCAACCATAATACAAGCTAGTCAATATCCAGCAAGTTTTTCAGGTAATTTCACCCTCCAGTAGTATCGCAGAATGATTTAAATTATATATAGCTTTAGTTTCTTATAAATCTGTTTGCATTCCAAATGCACAGTCAGCAGTGTAAGTTGTGATTTTATAGTTACTTTCCTAAAACACTGAATGCAGAAATGAAGGAGGCACAACTGTTTTAGAATCTGGCAACTTTCCCCAATAGTNTAGTTTCTTATAAATCTGTTTGCATTCCAAATGCACAGTCAGCACTGTAAGTTGTGATTTTATAGTTACTTTCCTAAAACACTGAATGCAGAAATGAAGGAGGCACAATTGTTTTAGAATCTGGCAACTTTCCCCAATAGTTCAATTTGCACAGAACTGATGGTAAATGTTCTGTATATCTAGTAAAGACTTAAGTATTCTGGGTATTGCATTGTTAGCCTAGTCTATTTCATATAAGAATTCCTTTATTTGATAGCCAGTGTTTGGCAACATGTCAGAAACGAAATTAACATAATGTCATATACAAAATCCTGTATAAGCTGATGCGTGAACGATTGAAAGAGAATTTCATATTGGCTGTTCTGACAGCCCTGCCTTCGCACAACAGACATCGGCGAAATACGCGGGCAGAAAAGAGTTCTTAGACAAAATGTATATAGATTTTATTGTATGCCATTACGAAACAGCTGTTATTAGTGCATCAAACTAAACTTCGTTTTAGAATAACGTGTAGGCGTTTTAAATGAAATGGAACTTAAACCGTGTGTGATAGTTTTGTTTCGTTTGTAGCTATTGTTTGACTGCTAAAGTCGCCACGTGCATGTTTCATATTAATTAAAGAGACCGCAGATATGTCTGAGAGTATTTTGCAAATATTTCTACATCAATTTGGTGCAATATATTTCAAACCAGAGTCATTTTGGTTTCGTACAAGATGAAAAATGTACTTTTAAACGGACGTGATAAATAACTTTTGCGATAAAACTTCAGTATAGGCGACTGTGCTGCCATCTGTTGGTCAGCGCGCGAAGCTCGCTTCCCTAGCCACGCCTTCATGAAATGACTCCTGTTTCATGTGTAAATTACAATTATACGAACGAATTCCCAGAAATTTATATTTTCCGTGAGCTCTCTATATATTTTTCAAGTAACATATTTCCGTGTACAGCAATTCTGCCAGCTAATAATTTCTAGTCAGTCTGTAGACTTTCTGAGACCGGATCGCCATTTTGCATTTTGTGTCCCCTCCCAATTCAGCAATAAAGCGAAAAGAAATGTTATTTGTTTATTGAAATCACGGATTGTTTTGCGATGGAATCATTTTTGCGGCACGACACTCGGACATCACAGCCCCGACTCCGACGAAAATATTTCAACAGCCAACCAGAAGCAAGGTCACCCCGACAAAATTACGGCTCCGACTGGCCGAGAAAAGTAGATTCAATTTCTACTTTTGTCATAGTCGTAGTCGGACTCGCTGGGCTGTATAAATATTAACATAAACACAACCTTACAAAACAAAATGTCGTGCATGTCACTGCTGTGGGAAATTTTACTCTAAAAATATGTTACAGGCATATACTGATTATTGTGTAGAAGAAAGATGCCTGGTTATTGATGTTAGGGAAATAAATAATGATGTAGATAGTATATTTAGATAGCTTTCGACTGTTTTCACAACAAAATAGTGTACGATATGTTGTGATTTATATGCATTCCAACAATAAGTATTGCACATTACTGGCCATTTTAAGATTTGCCGACAGCTACGATACGCATGTCGGATGGAAACTGTCGAAGTATTGTAAACACTAAACACATTTTGGTGGCCGACATTGTCGGATGAACATGTCATGTCCGATTGTCGGAGCATGTTCGTCGTGGTATTGTAAATCCAGCATTACTCTTGCAGTATTTAGCTATATCTCCAATCTCGTTACACTTAAAACATTTAACATCACTTTTCACATAACCACTTGATTGTGCAGAAGACTGAGATGACTTTAAATTTAAATTCTTAGCTGCCTGACATGCTTCTACAGTTG
Organism: Clitarchus hookeri; assembly: GCA_002778355.1. Lineage (NCBI taxonomy): Eukaryota > Metazoa > Arthropoda > Insecta > Phasmatodea > Phasmatidae > Clitarchus > Clitarchus hookeri. Next base: position 3,926 of record NQII01010154.1, on the reverse strand, counting down.
AAGCTAATTTATTACCATGTTTCCTCTCATGTGCATTTCTATTATACTCAAGTAACAACTTTGACCAAACAAATTCCCTTGTCAACATCTTTTCACTAAATACATCGAAAACGTGGGTATAGTTAATTTACTATAAGAAGGCCACATTCTGACAGTCAGTGAGTGGCAATTTACGTATTCAAAACAAACAATGTGACATTTACAAAATCTTGTATCAAATTATGCACGAACGAACAGAAATTAATATTACGTTGGCTATTCTGAGAACAATGCCGACGCACATCAGACAAGCAGAAAATACGCGGATAAGAAAGAGTTTGTAGATTAATTAATACATTTTATTTTACGTGGTCATAAAACAGCAGTTTTTAGTTTTAGAAACGAAACTTCATGATAAAATAGTAATGTATATGTGTTCAAAATGAGATGCACAATAAAAGTATCCGTATCCAAATGTAACGAAACATCGAAAACTTTTTCACGTTTCCGACTCTCCAACCATGTGCTGCCATCTTGTGAGGTACAGGCGCGCCATCTGTTACAACACGCCTTTCCACACTATCTGTTATCCATATCCCGAACCACACCCAGAAACATATTATAGTTTTGTTATTTTAAATAACGTATTTACGCACATATTCAAATGGTTTTATTTTCCTGCGAGCTCTGTATAATTTTTAAAGTAACATATTTTTCGTGTACCGCGTTTACGAACGACCCTACACATGTCCACCAAGCTCCGTTTACGAATGCAGCACCACCCAAGCAGTTCACCAATTGCCACACGTAGCAGCACCTCCTGGACGTTCTGACTCGCCGCATCAAAGCCTATAGTTGATGGCGAATGGATACATTAACGGAAAGGCACGGCGAGGCGATCGTCAATTGTCAAGAATGTGGCCTCCTTATATGGTACACAGTATAATCACATCATAACTTTTTGGCAATGATAACAATAAATGACTCACAATTTCTGTGTCCACGATATTTTCACCTGATGCACGCAGTTCTTTCACCGGCTTATCAAAGTATTCCAGACGTTCCAATTTGAGTTCCAGCAATTGTCATTTGATCATTAGCTTACCAATAGCTCCTTTCCTTTCATATACACAAGACAAGTTCTCCAAAATTGACTTGGCATTCACTACTTCTTCTGCATAACTGATCTGCGCATCACTTAAACCACTGACAATAATAGCTTTAGTTCAGCAGTAAGAGGCTTCGGAACATCCAATTCAACCATATCAGACAAATATTTTGCCTCCAAGATTGTCATAATTCAAAACTTCCATGTTTGCATCAAACATTGGAACAGCAACCTCCGGTTTTATAGATTCCATTTTGCATAAACCAACACATGTAATCTCCTTCAGTTCACAAATATTTCCTTAAAAAGATCGTAATTTTTCCATATATAATTACAAACCAGCATAACCTTCCTCTAAACCACGAANTCCTTAAAAAGATCGTAATTTTTCCATATATAATTACAAACCAGCATAACCTTCCTCTAAACCACGAAGTGCTACCATGTTCGTTAATCGTTCCTTGCCCGATTTGAAATAAATAATTACCATTGCTTTTTTCATCTCTCTTTATTAAAACGCAAAACTTAACAACTATATACATCCCGACAACAAAAACACAACACTAAAGTTAACAGGTTTGCCAACATCACAACACAAAACATGCAACAGTTAACAAGTCCATACCATGAATTGTCCCACATTCACATTTGCAAGCAGTAATTTATTATGAACTGCTAGCAAATACTGCCAAAAACTTTGGAAGTAGCACTTTCGCTCATGTTCACTGTTACTCAAGCATTACTTGCATACTTCTTGCACCTTGTGACTCAGCACTGCCAGATGAAATCTGACATGGACAAGATGAAGGAATGAAAGATTTTTTAGAAGAAATGTAATTTACCTCACATGTCCCTTCAACTGATTGGTTAACTCGACTGGTGTACCCGTGGCAATGTACGTGTGGACAAAGTCTGTGGCATCTGAGTTCCTGAAATGTCATAATAATTTAGTAAGGAAGGCTAACTGCCTATGATTCTGAAACCACCACGACACTTTAGAATTTTGGTAGCTAAATAACTACCTGTTCCTTTTAACCTTGCTATGCATGTGACATGAAACCCAATAAAATTAAGCAAAATAAATACGTAACAATAAAAGTTGGAGACATGTAGCATACTACCAAAGTCATCTCCCAATTTGCATTTGTGAGAATGCAATAGATGATGTCAGTGAGTTTCCTCTTAGCACTCCCATTTATTCCCAGTGGTGTACATTGACCTCCCTAAATATATTAAAGGACACCAGAATAAGAGTAAATAGTCATCCAAACTGGTTTTGTTCACCAAGAAGCATTGATACATNAATATATTAAAGGACACCAGAATAAGAGTAAATAGTCATCCAAACTGGTTTTGTTCACCAAGAAGCATTGATACATTGTATACGATCTCTAATGAATTGATATAATGTATTTCTGATAAATATATAAATCTTCACTTCTGGGTTTTATGCAGCATGTAATTTAGGTTTTAATCGCACAAAAGTTAAATTTATGTGAAGCAAAAATTTCTCAAAAGGGGCACCTAAAGGCTTGACTCCTTCTAAGTTGGCGACGTTGCTTTGCCACTGTTTATTCCATTAGTAATTTGAGAATACTACCCTATTTCATCCTTTCAGAAGCAGGACACATACAGATACTGTGCTATCACTAACCCATAAAGGTGGTAGGTAATCTTTCGCCATGAGCAGTTTTTAGTTTTAACAATGCATTTCAGGGGAGGTGGTGGTACACCCGGCCTGGGGCAAGGAGCAGCCAAACAACTACAATGGTGAGCAGAACTGTGTGGTCCTGGATGGCGGGAGGAACTGGCTGTGGAACGATGTGGGCTGCAACCTCGACTACCTTCACTGGGTCTGCCAGCGATGTGAGTAGCACTCCTGCTCTCTTGTAGTCCTGCTTCCTACTACTTGTTTTTCTAGGCTATACTGCCATGCATTCCTGAGTCCTTCAACACATTGTCACATTTAGTATGTTTGAAAATTTAATTATATGTGGAAACATTTTGGCAAGTTTCTTACCCAGAGACAAGGAAAAAACAGTAATGTGAACAAGTGTCTCTAAATGTTTCTTTCATACACAAGACGTTACCAAAATTTTAGACAAAACCAAACATGTTAATGTCTTATTTTTCATGCTGTGGAATATGGAGCTCAATTGTAAAATTTGTCCACATATTTCAGAATCAAACTGCGAGAGCAAGTCAAATGAATACTTTAATAATTCTTTAAATCTAATTAATTTAGCACAAGTAGTGTACAGTTATATCAGTTTTCTACGTAGTCTCTGTTACATTCTTTGCAAATCCTCCAGCACTTAGAAAGCAAATGAATTCTTCCGGAAAAAAAATTATTTTGTTTGTCTGCACTGCCACTTGTGCGTTGCCTATGCACCTCTTCATCTGAATGGAACTTCTTTCCTCCCACTGCCTCCTTGAGTGGCCTAAACATGTGTAAACACTAGAGGTGAGGTCGCAACTGTTGCTCAGGCAGTATGGGGCTGAGCATTGTCATATTGCAAAATGATACAAGTAGACAGCAATTTGTGTTGCTTTGACTTTATTGCGTGATGAAGATTATTCTTAAGGAGATTTGAATATGACGCAATTGTGACAGTGGTTCCCCTAGGCATGTGGTGCTCCAAGGCTACGCCTCATTCATCCCAAAAGAGGGTCATTATAATGCAGATGACTGTGTCCAGGACTTCTTGGGTTTTAGTGAATAGGAATAGCACCATTCCTTGCTCGCTCTCTTTGTTTCCGGTTCGTAGCAGCGAACCCAGGTTTCATCTTCACTAAAAATTCTTTCAACAAAGTCATCATCTTTGGCTTCAAAGTGCCA
>NQII01010153.1:24147-41485 GCA_002778355.1 Clitarchus hookeri | reverse complement strand
CAGCGCGGCTGTGGCCTCTTTGTCGGCTTTCGCTTAGACAGCTGTTGCACAACGAGGCCAATCGTAACATCTTGCTTTTCAATTTCAATGAGTGCAAGGTGAAAAACGTCGTCATTAAATGTTGCTCGCGTGGTTATAGTAACAAACTCACAGGGATAAATACCAGTATTTGTTAGTATACAGACACTGATAATAAACACAGAACAGAGCACTAACGATGTATTTTTGGTGGTAGAATCGTTTTTTACATAGCCACTGGTCGTCATTTATATTTCTTTGTAGATCTGGGTAAACGCTAGCAATCAGTTTCGTATCGCTTGGCACCAAACTACTAAAATTCCCCGTTAGTGACACAGCCCTCAGCATCTGTTTCCAACAGCCCATCTCCAATTTTTAATAGTGTATCAAGGTTATTGTAGAGGTGTACTTTCATATTTGTCGTCAAGCTGAATTTCTTGACATTTGACCATAAGCTTGACGACTTTAGACAGGCTTTGATTTCATCTGCAGGAGTGTCCCACTGAATCACCGGTAGAGTTTGGCGGAAGTCGCCAGACAGTAAAACAACCATTCCTCCCATAATGTCTGTATTGTTTCGTATATCCTGTAGAGTTCGGTTTAGGCCTCTATCCCTTTTTTGTGTGACATTGCGCTTTCGTCCCACACTAACAACTTACATTGACGCAGCATTGAACACTGAGCGCTATTTTTGAATGAGAAATTTTTTCGGGTTAAAAAGTAGCCTATGTCATTTCCCAGCCCTCAAACTATCTCTGTATAAAAAATCTCGTCGATCCATTGCTCCGTTGCGATGTGAAAGAAGGACAATCATTTAAACAAGCACACTTTCGCATTTATAATATTAGTTTGGAGTAGTCTGTCATGGTGGAGAATTTTGGCATCACACCAAAGTGAATGGGCCACATGATGGGACGTAAGCAAATGATGCTGCAGTACATATAAGGACGTCATGTTGTGGTGAACCTCACCTAATTGAAATAGTGTGTGTGATGTCCAACAATGCGACATGATGAGACATGACATGACGAGACACGAGAGCATGATGCCACTATGAACAGGTTGTGTGTTTTACAATGTAGTGTTTCGGACATTACTCCACAGTGAATGGGCTATAAACACCCATGCGGCGTGGTGCCCGCGAACCACGGACGGTCAGTGTAGGAGAAACTTAATTCTGATTGATTCACTCATGTAACAGGCACTCTTCGCACAAATACAAGCAGCCAATAGCCAAAGGAAGGCTGCAAGTGTGCACATAGGATATTGGAGTCTAACCTCCCCGTAAATCTTTTCGCTAAAAAACAGGTGGCTCTATCTACTCGAAACCTTTTCTTTTCCCTTACAGATTATGCTTCATCTCAGGGGGAGGGGGTGCGAGAGTGGCATACAGCAGTGAACAGGTTGCACCTACCTACGCGAAGCGGTCTACTTCGGAGGAGTTACGCTGCAGTGAGTGGGCTGTACCTACCCACGCGGCGCGGTGTGCGACGGAGGAGTCACGCCGCAGTTAGCGGACTGTACCTACTCACGCGGCGCGGTGTACGATAGAGGAGTCACGCCGCAGTGAGCGGGCTGTACCCAATAGCGCGGCGTGACGACGCCACCTGCCACTTACTCATCCGGGGCCAGGATTTACCCGGGCGGCCATGCTGCCGGTGTCAGTTCGCGCGCTCGGGCCATTAGCCCTGCAGAGTAATCGAGTCTCGCTCGCCGGGCCCCGATGGTTATAATAATTACGGGGCGGGCAGGAAGGGCTCCCAGCACGCGATAGTGGAATCAAGAAGTCGTTTGTTGCGGTCGGCGGCGACTCCGAGAACCGCTGCATGGCTGTATTTTCTGGCCGAGGAGGAAAAACTTTATAAAAGGTTTAATAGCTCACCCCTCCTCCACCTCCTCCATCACAACTCCCTTCTCTCTTACGAGGCATGCGATGTTATAGTCTGTCTCACGAACGAGTGCACTTTTTTGACAGTTCTGAAGACTAGACTGTTCTCGGTTAATGAAGCACTTTTGAAATCATTGTTTGAAAAAGTCACTGCCTCTACCTGCGTTTATTTTAACAAGCACACTGACTGACGTGTGGAAGGAATGTTGTTCCACGTCTTGACGTTGAATTTACAAAGTGGTAGATAAGCATTTGTAAATAATGTAATGATTTATTTTTCGTACCGTTTTTATTTCTTTAACCTAGTCATCTGTTCTAATAATTTCACACTTCCAATAGATGGAAGCATAAATAAAGTGATCAGAGCAATGGCAATGTTAATATTGCTTAGGGCGTAATGATACATAATGTGAAGACAGGTAGATATAAAGCAGGGCTTTCAAAAATGCTTGGTTTACCATGAACAGCTTACAGCCAAGTGTAGTCAAGGAGAAAAGTATTTTGTAAAGAAGTCACCCTGCAAATATTTTTTGTAGCACACACGAAATATTTTTTTAGTGTCCAGAAATATTTAGTGGGTGCAACTAAATAATTTTGTGTAAACCACTAAAATATATATATATTGGCAAGGTGCAAACCAACAATACACTTTGTTGATACTACAAAATATATTTTGTTTCATTGCAGTTATTTCCACGGCTAAATATCTTTGTCGAAACACTGAGCAGGCTTGAAATAAGCTGTGTGTGAGTTAATGTAAACATGCTCTGTGGCTGGTGGACAAACCGCTGTATCCATTGAATAAGCTGAAACAGGAATGCCTTCAGAGCTGCTAAAACAGTGCATAAGACGGACTAAAGCGAAATGATAGGGAGGGGGAGTAGTAGTTAGACTACTAGCCTCCCACCTAGGCGAACCGGGCTCGATTCCCGGCGGGGTCGCTCCCGGATTTTCGGATTTGGAAATCGTGCCGGACGATGCCGTTGATGCCGGGGATATCCCGGTTTCCCCCCCCCCCTGCATTCCGGCACTGCCCCATACTCACCTCGGCTCTCAAGACCACCACTCCACAGACTATAGTGGAAACGTCATGGGCGTAGTTAGCGTAGTTCCCAACACGAGGCGCGGAAGTCTAAGGTTGGGGAAAGTAGGCGTGTCGGTTTTAGTCTCACGACTGTACAGAGCTGCGAAGTACTGCAGGAATTGCTAATTATGTTGGGTTCCGTACCACTGGTCCTGCAGAATTGATTCTCGGAAATGTTTGCAGAGCTGCACAAGAGATTTCTACACTCTCGCGCAACAAAACACACGTGGCTAGGACAGTCGCCGTAGCTACTGCGAAAGCGCGTGAAAAAGAGCCCCACTCATTAACAGCTCCCCTAGTTCGTGCCGGTAGAGTTCCAACACATGGAAACTGCACTTTCCCTAAAGCAGAGACATCCCCGTCAAGTGTAGTGAAAGTGGTAAAGTAATAGGTTTTATGAAAGTAGAACCTACTTAAATTTTTCTTCCCAAGTGTATTTGGAGAAAAATATCATTTCTTCCAATATTTTCCAAAGTCCTCATTAAAATATGTACAAAAGTTTGAAGTACAATAGCAATTGACCACAATTTTCTCAAAGTAAAAATATAAAAATATTATATCAAAGATTAATATAAAAAACTTTAAATTACAGTGAAAATTACATTTGAAATATGAATACAATACTAAAAATCCCTCTTAATTATTTAAGTACGTGGTGGGTAAAAGCCGACGACTCGGGATTTTCTGGACGCGTGAGCTTCATCGACGTGGTCGAGTATCAAGGGAGAAGGGGTGTGATGGCCTATGTACATCAAGAATTCGCCTAAGTTCACCTCGCCTTGGATTGCTGTTTCTATGTGAGGGACGTGAACAATGGCTTACCTTTGGTACGATGGGACCCGCTCGACAAACCATCTCGCTGCTGCCTGCGTGACTGCTGAACAGCAAATCGTGTGTGGCATTCTAGTGTGCTGTTTCGAAGCTTCACCTGCTTCACCTTCCCTTAACACCAAAGGTTACTTTTCCCGCAAAATAGAAAAATAGCTTACCTCGTCAGATTCACGGAAGGTTTTGTTTTGTTCTCTTCGAGGTACTTTATAGAGGGAAACACAAATCCTTCGTAACCGTACTCCAGAGAAGCTTGACCGGGGTGCTTAATCGTTCGGTAGTCGTCGACGATCCAAGATCGTGTACGTCAGTAAAAATATACCCGCGGCTAACCCACAACGACTTTCCCGCCACCCCCAACCAATCACAGAAGGAAACCATTTTTAACAAAAGAGTTGCGCCGCGGTGCCGGAACAACGCGGGTTAAACCACGACAATGGCCGCCTCAGGACAAGGAACACCGCTGAATTCCCCTCTTCTCACATTCCCGAGATGGACCACCCACCCCGCTTTGAAAATTCAACCCGTTGTCTANAGTGGAATTACGCCATGAAGTTCTAATTTACTTGGAAGGAAAAACTGAATATACTGAACATCTAATGGACGAAGAATTTATTCTCAAGCTCACATATGTAGCGGATATTTTTTCGAAGTTAAATAAACTCAATTTGTATTTGCAAGGTTCAAACGGGTCAGACATTTTTGCGGTTCACGATAAAATTCGGGCGTTTATGAAAAAGCTTTTGCTGTGGAAAAGTTGTATTGAGGATGGGAAGTACGATTGTTTTGAAACACTTGAAACGTTTATTGTTGAAAACCAAGTGCAGCCAAAGATGAACGTAGTATTAGCAATTTCTGCCCATTTATCATTGTTAAAAAAAAACTTTGACGACTATTTCGGCGAGGAGATGAAAAAGCTCGACTTGTTGAATTGGATTTGTAACCCTTTTCAAGACCCGCTACCAACTGGTATGTCAACAAAAGCAAGTGAAGAACTAATTGATTTATCAGAAGATTCGTCACAAAAAAATAGTTTCAATCGTAAGCAATTAACGAAATTCTGGCTCTCGGTTGCTGGTAGTTATCCATGCCTGTTTGATGAAGCTATGAAAGTCCTCCTTCCCTTTACTACCTCATACTTATGTGAGGCTGGGTTTTCGAATATGGTGAACATTAAAACTAAATACCGAAATAAATTGGACATATCAAACTCACTGCGATTAAATGTAACTAAAGTTGAAGTTGATGTCAAAACTGTAATGGCGAAACATAGGAAACAATTTCATACTTCCCATTAAATTTATATAATTAAGTAATAAAAGATTGTATTAGAATAGTTTGTTATTTCAAAAGTCCTTTATTCATATTGCTAACGCTTAAATTTCCTAGAGGTGGGTCCCGAGTTTGTAAACTTATATCAGATGAGTCGCAGCCCAGTCAACTTTGGGAACCACTGCCTTAATTCACAACTGAAACGTGTGCTCATACCCACCACACAGCTACCGTTGCATTAACCGTAAACTAAAGGTGAAGTAGACCAATTTTTGTTTTCTGTGGGTGTACCCAGCATTAATTCACAAATCGCCATAAAATCTGTCAAACCCCACGTTATCATACAATAGTGTGTCATTTGTTCACATTTGGCTTTATAAAAAAAATTGAAAGAAAGTTGGTTATATGTAACTTGTTTGCATCTTATATGACTAACAACTCAATCGGATGTAGTGTGCTGGCATATCAGAGCACTTACTGTAAAAATACAAGCACTTAAGTATTGGGTCATGAAGATGTTTACGTTGTAAGGCTTTAAATAAAATCATGTGTACGGTTAGCGTGGGAACGATGATGTAAACTCAAGACTATCGGTTTATTGCTTGATAAAAACGATAATAGTGTATCATATGAACTACTGTGAGTGGCAAAAGTGGTCCCGATTAATGCAAATCTTCATCGCAATAACATGCAGGATCGTCCGCTTGATACACTATAAATCCACACGAACGTCTTGAGTGCCCAACTAAATATTACGAACCATAAAAATACGGCGTGGAGCCGCAGAATGTGTTCTTGTACTGCAGCAAACTATTTTGCTGCATAACTCAACACACCATCACGTATCGAAAGTTATCTCTGCGTACTTGTTTCTTGACGTCACGAGTTGGCTAGCATCGGGTTTACTGCCAACCGTCGGGGATCCATGTCCTTGGACGAAAGCAGCCAGGACACAATCACGGCTTAATACACCGGTTATAAAAGATAAGTGCGAGCAGTGAGCAAATAAAGACGTTCCCTAGGGACACAGATAAATAACACGCAAACGCTTGTCTTGAGCGCAGCAAAAACCGACCATCAGAAACGGATTTTAAGAGGGAAATCAAGGTTACAGAAATTAATTCTCAATGCATTAATTTTAGATATAACTGTGCTAAACATAAAAAAATTCAACTCATCTTTCTCAGAAAATACTGCCAAGTAAAGAAATGTTCAAACAATTTTATTATTTCGTTTTTTTTTTTTTTTTTTTTTAAAANTTTTTTTTTTTTTGTAAAATGTCAATTTAAAATTACAAATTAAGAAAATAATTTGTTTATAAAAATTGGCAACGTTCTCAACTTGCCAGTATCCCTTAAGAAATGTCATGTAGAATACTTTATTGTTTAAAAAGTTTATCTTTAAAGGTAATACATTGAGAATGAATTTCTTTAACACTAATTCCCCATTTAAACTCTGTGGCTGTAGCTTGGTACGTTACGCTCTTAATGAAGTTGACAGACGGTTAAAATTATTGTCCATAACGAGGAAATAAATTTTAAAAAAATATTAGTACTGTGGTGTTTTTTCTCATGCAGCGATGCGGCGTTTCCATTACAGAATTATAAAATAAATATGGAGGCAAGTTCCCATGCCAACTGCGTAGTAATTAACTTNATTCGCCTAAGTTCACCTCGCCTTGGATTGCTGTTTCTATGTGAGGGACGTGAACAATGGCTTACCTTTGGTACGACGGGACCCGCTCGACAAACCATCTCGCTGCTGCCTGCGTGACTGCTGAACAGCAAATCGTGTGTGGCATTCTAGTGTGCTGTTTCGAAGCTTCACCTGCTTCACCTTCCCTTAACACCAAAGGTTACTTTTCCCGCAAAATAGAAAAATAGCTTACCTCGTCAGATTCACGGAAGGTTTTGTTTTGTTCTCTTCGAGGTACTTTATAGAGGGAAACACAAATCCTTCGTAACCGTACTCCAGAGAAGCTTGACCGGGGTGCTTAATCGTTCGGTAGTCGTCGACGATCCAAGATCGTGTACGTCAGTAAAAATATACCCGCGGCTAACCCACAACGACTTTCCCGCCACCCCCAACCAATCACAGAAGGAAACCATTTTTAACAAAAGAGTTGCGCCGCGGTGCCGGAACAACGCGGGTTAAACCACGACAATGGCCGCCTCAGGACAAGGAACACCGCTGAATTCCCCTCTTCTCACATTCCCGAGATGGACCACCCACCCCGCTTTGAAAATTCAACCCGTTGTCTACCACGTCCCTCCAGAATCCCCACCTTCCCCTGGTTCTGCAAATCCCCCCGGGCCTCGAGGAAAAAGTTGATTTAGGTTCGAACCGCGTCGCGGGCGGCAAGACAAAACCTCTTCCCGAGTCTTGTTTACACCCGGCTTGGCTGTCCTCCATTACTCTTCGCCGCTACCAACGAACTATATCTAATGGGCCGCGAGTCATTCATTGTCTTCCGACGACGTCCTTAGCCCCAAGAACCACCACTTCTTCACCCCCTCGACCACCCTCCCAAACGTATCGACTAACCGACCCCTTTTTTGCTTTTTCCACTACAGGCTCTCCCAGATCTTTCTGACCTCCCTTCGCGGGGTCGACACCACGAAATTTCTGGTCCTGGACACCACAAAGAGAGGGGAAATGGTTCTCGGATGACGGCTTCCATTCACCCCCCTCTTCGAACTCTTTGACTTGTTTTCTCCTTCCACCGTCCCCAACAAGCGCCGATCATCCAAGGCAACAGCAGCAAAAACAAAAAAATGTGTTCCGGAATGTCTGGCGACTGCGAGGACTACAGTGGCAACACTGCCGAGTAGTCTTTTGTTTCTCCGCCGACGCGGGATGCTGACAGCAGAAATGCTGGCAAGCAAAGCGAACACGTCGGACTACAATGCTCAACATTTTTTTTTTTAGCTTTACTTTACGTAGTGGGTTTTTTTAAACCCACCTATGTTCTGTGGTGCAAAGTAAATGTCAGGCAGACATACGGGAACAAAAAAATAATTTATGCAAAATAAACTTGAGAATGGACAGAAAATTGTGGTTAAATTTTTTTCGTCCTCCCGTTTAATAAGCGTGTCTTTGTATTGGATCCCCCCTCCTTTTTTTAATAATGCCTAATACTAAAACCCTTCATTTAGGAAACACCTTAATTCACAACTGAAACGTGTGCTCATACCCACACAGCTACCGTTGCATTAACCGTAAACTAAAGGTGAAGTAGACAAATTTTTGTTTTCTGTGGGTGTACCCAGCATTAATTCACAAATCGCCATAAAATCTGTCAAACCCCACGTTACCATACAATAGTGTGTCATTTGTTCACATTTGGCTTTATAAAAAAAATTGAAAGAAAGTTGGTTATATGTAACTTGTTTGCATCTTATATGACTAACAACTCAATCGGATGTAGTGTGCTGGCATATCAGAGCACTTACTGTAAAAATACAAGCACTTAAGTATTGGGTCATGAAGATGTTTACGTTGTAAGGCTTTAAATAAAATCATGTGTACGGTTAGCGTGGGAACGATGATGTAAACTCAAGACTATCGGTTTATTGCTTGATAAAAACGATAATAGTGTATCATATGAACTACTGTGAGTGGCAAAAGTGGTCCCGATTAATGCAAATCTTCATCGCAATAACATGCAGGATCGTCCGCTTGATACACTATAAATCCACACGAACGTCTTGAGTGCCCAACTAAATATTACGAACCATAAAAATACGGCGTGGAGCCGCAGAATGTGTTCTTGTACTGCAGCAAACTATTTTGCTGCACAACTCAACACACCATCACGTATCGAAAGTTATCTCTGCGCACTTGTTTCTTGACGTCACGAGTTGGCTAGCATCGGGTTTACTGCCAACCGTCGGGCATCCATATTCTCGCACGAAAGCAGACAGGACACAATCACGGATTAATGCACCGGTTCTAGAAAGATAAGTGCGAGCAGTGAGCAAATAAAGACGTACCCTAGGGACACAGATAAATAACACGCAAACGCTTGTCTTGAGCGCAGCAAAAACCGACCATCATGAAGGGCCTTGGCTACCAAAGCCTGCAGAAACGGATTTTAAGAGGGAAATCAAGGTTACAGAAATTAATTCTCAATGCATTAATTTTTAATATAACTGTGCTAAACAAAAAAAATTCAACTCATCTTTCTCAGAAATTACTGCCAAGTAAAGAAATGTTCAAACAATTGTATTATTTCGTTTGTTTTTTTTTTTTTTTTTGTAAAATGACAATTTAAAATTTATAAAAAAATTTGTTTATAAAAATTGGCTACGTTCTCAACTTGCCAGTATCCCTTAAGAAATGTCATGTAGAATAATTTATTGTTTAAAAAGTTTATCTTTAAAAGTAATACATTGAGAATGAATTTCTTTAACACTGATTCCCCATTTAAACTCTGTGGCTGTAGCTTGGTATGATACGCACTTAGTGAAGTTCACAGACTTAAAATTATTGTCCCTAACAAAGAAATAAATTTTAAAAAAATATTAGTACTGTGGTGTTCCTTCTCATGCAACGGTGCGGCGTTTCCATTACAGAATTATAAAATAAATATGGAGGCAAGTTCCCATGCCAACTGCGTAGTAATTAACTTCNTGCGGCGTTTCCATTACAGAATTATAAAATAAATATGGAGGCAAGTTCCCATGCCAACTGCGTAGTAATTAACTTCCCGATTGCCAGCAAAAAATTGCAGTTTTGCCATTGGAAGTGCAAAAATCACATGGTTACGATAGAGATAAACATTTTCGTTAATGACAGTACCTCTTCCCAAGTTTTGACACAACCGTAACATACTCAAGAAAAGATAATTAATCTTTGAAAAATGAATTAACAAAACACTTAGACAGTTAGTAGAGGGATTTGGGGAACTTTGGCAGGTCGGGACCTGGGAACAGAGCGTCGGAGTTGTTCGTGCTATGTCATTCCGGTCGGCCAGTGGCCATCTGGGATCAAGGTAACCTTGACCCTGACCTTTGACATTGACCTCGGTCACATTTGATCTTGACCCCGGTAAACTTTGATCTGAAAACCCCAAAAAATCTAAAAAAAAATCAAAAAATTATAATCAATTTATTAAAATAAATTAATTTAAAAAAATTTAAATATTTTAAAAAATAAAACGATATTTTAAAATTTATTTTTTGAAAACTTACATTTGCGGAGGTTTCCCCCTCTCGCCACCACCACTCAACTATACTCATTTCATCGTATGTGGCCATCTTGGTTTTTCGTTTGTCATTTGTTTATACATTGCTGGAGAACGCCATCTTCGTTTTTCGTTTTTCATTTGTGTGTAAAATTAGTGTTTGACTCGAATTGTGGCAAATACTTGCCCGTACCAATATATTTACTATCAACTTTATTCTCTAGCTATCATCCACACCCTCCAGTGCTGTTTACAAGAGTAAACGTTAAAAGAACCGCTNACTATCAACTTTATTCTCTAGCTATCATCCACACCCTCCAGTGCTGTTTACAAGAGTAAACGTTAAAAGAACCGCTATGTTTGGCACTGAGCTTTCGTAAATACCTTTATTTTAGTGAAAAATTTCAGGAATTAAGAGCGAAATAAATATTCCTGTAATCAAAAGTTATTGTTTCTTTCTGTTATCATATTTAATTAAAGTAATCGTGCAATAGAACGTTTTGCTAACTCCAGCTTTACGACCAAATATTAAACAACATGTGGGTATGTTTCATTAATTTTCTACACTAGCGTGAAAACCAAATTGTACAGTATTCTTTACGTGGTTTCTAACATTATAAAATTAAATTGTTAAAAAAATATACATGATTATTTTATGTAAATTGCTTTTATCTCTTATGTTTTCATGCAAAACTATAGATAGTCCGGCACATGTCGATAAATATATATGTATATAATTATTTTATGTAAATTGCTTTTATCTCTTTTGTTTTCGTGCAAAACTATAGATAGTCCGGAGCATGTTGCTATTAATCATGTCAACGCAAACAAATCGAGCAAACTGCAATGACGCGTCGGCATCCACGCCAGTGGAAGAATCCAAAACATATTAAAACAATAACAGTTTACAAAAAAAGCACAAAAGCTCCAGTGGATTTCCCCTTAAGGCGGGACAGAACTCTGGACAAGTACGCCACCACGAAACTATAAAAAACTCGCCAACACTTTGAACTGAGTGTATCTGTGGGGCTCACGCCGAAAACAGCAGCTCTCAAGACGCAGCTTCAACTAGGTGCGCCATTTGTAGCTTCCCATCATAACATTCAGCCTACAGGAACGATGCAAACAGGTTAGATAGTGGCCCAACATGACTTGGTACCCCCTCACCTCAAACTTATATACTCAATATTACTTTATAACTAAATAATAGCCATGCTCAGTCTTCTGCATCACTTCAGTTTAATTAACCATAAAGCGTAGTCAAAAGCATACAATTATAACAACATGCAACATTAATGCTACCTGGCGGCGAACATTTCTAGTTGCCAAACCAGTAGTGAGTGAATAGCTTGGGTGGCTCTTAAGATCGAGGTCTGGAAAGCCGACGAGGGTTAAGCGAGGTGTGTATGGAGCAGTGCCCGGAATGCAAGGGCGGGGGAAAACGGGAGATCCCCGACAAAATCCGCCGTCCAGCGGCATCGTCCGGCACGATTCCCACACGCAAAAGCCCGGGAGGCGAACCCACCGGGAATCGACGCTGGTTCGCCTTGGTGGGAGGCGAGTAGTCTAACAACTACACCACCGCGGCCCACGCCAAACTATTATTCCCCAACCCGGGTATAACAGACAGTATAACAAAGCAGGTGGGAATCACGTTGCCAGATTGACAATTTTATTTTTTTTTCCCCCTCGTTGCCCTCTGTGAATGATGACCTGGCGGCAAGGGACGTAAAAGGAGGGAAGGTTGCCGCTGCGCGCATTCCCTGGCGTTGTCGCACCGCTGCCAACTTGACAGGCTGCCGTTTCTCCCCCTTCCATAGCTGTGCTCAGGGCCCACCCTGCGTTGCCTGATGGCCTTCGATAAAACATGGCTCGTGAGTACCTGGCCGGTCTCGTTGACAGCTCCTTTCTCTCTTCCGCCCCGCGGCTTCTGGTTTCCGGAGTACACCTGGTCGTTGGTGCTCTTGGAGGGGCGTGGTCGTTAATACCTGGCCCTGAACGGCTCTCTAGTTACTCGAGCAGAGTGGACGGACCTATAAGGAGATATACAGAATGATTCAAAAGAACATCGACAACGTTAAGTATGTAGTAGTGCGGGGCGGCTAAAGATAGTTTTTGGTTTGGGCGCTGTGGGGCATGTTCCATGGCCATCACGGTCACCAGATCTGACACGCCTCGACTATTTTATTTGGCGTATTTGAAGGACATGGTGTATGAGACTACTCTGCCATCAGAGGAGGACCTTATCGGACGAATCCACGCAGCGACTGAACCACTGTGCACACAACCACATCTGCGTCAGACTCTACACCGCTGATGTAGGCTCTGTAATCAAGTATGGGGTCAACAATTCGAACCCCTTTTTGTAATGTACTGCACGATGTGGTGTTCTTGCTGGGTTGGTGGTGGTTCCGTGACACAATGTGAAACGTACATCTATCACCATATCCGAAGCGTTGTCGAAATGTGAAGCCCCACAGCGCTCAAGCCATGTTTTTTTCCTGGACATATGGGTCCCGTCTGGAAAAATGTCTCTCTTGTTTGAGGATGACAAGAAAAAGCCATGTTATGCGCAGTAGCTAAATGAAATGGGGAAACTTCATGTCCATTGAAGAAGTCAGAAACTTCAACAACAGTGGAAAATCATAAAGTCTGCCCAAGAGTCTACTGAACCTACTGAGACAATATCAGAAAACTGGATACAGTGTATTAAATGCCAACCTTGTAGGCATGAGCAGTGTTCGTCATTCGAAGAAGTAGTAACATTAACTTATCACCTACGTTAACTGCTCAATCTTAGGATACATACTGCGCACTCTCAGGATCTAGTGCCCCTGAAAGTCCGTATTTGCAACTATTTTGTTTTTATGTATAATATAAAAACTAGAATATTTCTACATTATTGGGTCTGTGGGGGTGGAGTTGTAATTGATTAACAAAACACATGGTGACTGATCCGAATTTTTAAACTTAGAAATGTAGTAGCAAGAAGGGTTGTTTTTTTAGGTGCGCGCATTCTTAGGTGTCTTTGTCCTACCAAATGAAAAATGAATTCGCTTCGCGGAATATATATATGAATGTGTGTGTGCGTGTGCGCGTGTCTGTGTGTGTCGTGTGTGTGTAAGTTAGCAACCCGGAGAGTTTTCTCGGAACCAAGGACGCAACACGGAAATGGAGGCCGCTTAGTGACCAAGGCAACTAGGCAGGATGTTACCTCGGTGGTTTGCCATTGCCTCCCGCTGAATGGATGAGATGATGCGAGATGAGAATGGAGCAGTGCCAGAACTCAAGAGTGGGGGAAATGGGAGATCTCCGAGAAAACCCGCCGACCAGTGGTATCGTCCGGCACGATTATATAAAGACTAAATGTACATATTTATAAACTATATATACATAAATATATATATCATGTCCCAGAACGCTCGCATAAGGACCACACCACGTGAATCCTGAGCGAAATTGGAGACGACAATGTTATTGGCTAAATGTAGTAAGAAGACATTTTTCGAGAACAATGTGGCAAAACAGCACGGAGTTAGTCCCCTCTTGCGCTCCACTAATAACGTACTACCACTTTTCTGTCCATAATATTATGGGCTCGGATTCAAATCACGACGAGTCCGAAAATTTTAGCAACGTTAAGTTTACTATGTATGCATATTGTTACGCGCTCACTGCTTTGTCCCGTGTGAAAGAGTGGAAGTGAAGAACAGACTAGTTAGATGATTTATTAAATCTCGCGCTATAAGTTGCAGCCGGAGACGCAGCGGCTTTTCACAGAGCAATGTTTACAAAGGTGCCTGTTATACCTNTGAAACGTACATCTATCACCATATCCGAAGCGTTGTCGAAATGTGAAGCCCCACAGCGCTCAAGCCATGTTTTTTTCCGGACATATGGGTCCCGTCTGGAAAAATTTCTCTCTTGTTTGAGGATGACAAGAAAAAGCCACGTTATGCGCAGAAGCTAAATGAAATGGGGAAGCTTCATGTCCATTGAAGAAGTCAGAAACTTCAACAACAGTGGAAAATCATAAAGTCTGCCCAAGAGTCTACTGACCTACTGAGACAATCTCAGAAAACTGGATACAGTGTATTAAATGCCGACAATGTGGGCATGAGCAGTGTTCGTTATTTGAAGAAGTTTTGACATTAACTTATCATCTATGTTAACTGCTCAATCTTAGTATACATACTGCGCGATCTCAGGATCTAGTGCCCCTGAAAGTCCGTATTTGCAACTATTGGGTTTTTATGTATATTATAAAAACTAGAATATTTCTACATGATTGGGTCTGTGGGGGTGGAGTTGTAACTGATTAACAAAACACAAGGTGACTGATCCGAATTTTTAAACTTAGAAATGTAGTAGCAAGAAGGGTTGTTTTTTTAGGTGCGCACATTCTTAGGTGTCTTTGTCCTACCAAATGAAAAATGAATTCGCGTCGCGGAATATATATATGAATGTGTGTGTGCGTGTGCGCGTTTCTGTGTGTGTCGTGTGTGTGTAAGTTAACAACCCGGACAGTTTTCTCGGAACCAAGGACGCAACACGGAAATGGAGGCCGCGTAGTAACCAAGGCAACTAGGCAGGATGTTACCTCGGTGGTTTGCCATTGCCTTCCACGGAATGGATGAGATGATGCGAGATGAGAATGGAGCAGCGCCAGAACGCAAGAGCGGGGGAAATGGGAGATCTCCGAGAAAACCCGCCGACCAGTGGTATCGTCCGGCACGATTATATAAAGACTATATGTACATATTTATAAACTATATATACATATATATATATGATGTCCCAGAACGCTCGCATAAGGACCACACCACGTGAATCCTGAGCGAAATTGGAGACGACAATGTTATTGGCTAAATGTAGTAAGAAGACATTTTTCGAGAACAATGTGGCAAAACAGCACGGAGTTAGTCCCCTCTTGCGCTCCACTAATAACGTACTACCACTTTTCTGTCCATAATATTATGGGCTCGGATTCAAATCACGACGAGTCCGAAAATTTTAGCAACGTTAAGTTTACTATGTATGCATATTGTTACGCGCTCACTGCTTTGTCCCGTGTGAAAGAGTGGAAGTGAAGAACAGACTAGTTAGATGATTTATTAAATCTCGCGCTATAAGTTGCAGCCGGAGACGCAGCGGCTTTTCACAGAGCAATGTTTACAAAGGTGCCTGTTATACCTATCAGGGCCCGTTCCGCTCCCGACCTTGGGTATCGGGTGTCTTTGATACATCTTAAGAATGCTCTGTATTACTGACCTCGTTTCTCTCAGCTATACCCGGGATGCGGCGAACCTTCCAGGTCAAGGCCAGAGGCTATATGAAGCGCGCCGGGCCTCCTAAACTGAGTTGTTGAATGGATGAGTTTCAACTATAGACGACCAGCGAGAAGAGAAGCGCGTGGCGAGAGAAGTGACCAGCGGGAGGAAAATCTGCGACTGCGAACATCAGAGTAGTGAATTGTACGACTGCAGGCTGGACTATTAGACTGGTTGCGTGAGTGAAATGCTTTACAAATGAAGGCAACGGATAGACTGGACGTGTGTTAATGATGAGTATGAGTTAATTGACAATAACCAAACAGAGACATAAAGAAGGACTTTAATTAGAGATAAAAATATATTAAATATTGCGCTAAGTACGAAATAAAAAGAGTAATCATGGCGACAGGTAATTTAATGCTGTAAATAATAGCTATGTAAATAAATTTAAAATCATACTTAGTTATTTTATTTTTATTAAGACCTCCATCCCTCACGAACTCAGATACGCCCCGCAGGCATTCTGGTAACAATAAGAATACCAGGACGTGAAATCTAAAAGTATTGGAATCCCATTTATCACGGTTAATCCCGTGCCAAATGTTGCGTTGCGCCCTAATCTGCGGATGAAGTTAAGTGTGTGGAAACATCGCATTGGAAGCGCAGCACACTTGTCGCAGTAGGACAGCAGTAGGTGTTCGGGTAAGATCAGTTAAAACAGTTGTTACGTGTGTATCATTTAACAGATTGGTTTCGTAATGTACCCTTGGCACGTTCCCTTTACAAATGTGGACGTGTGCACATTGGTATCAACTAAAACATATACAATTACATTCCCACATTTAATGTGCAGATATCAGTGGAGCGCAAGGGGGGACTAACTCCGTGCTGTGTTGCCACACTGTGAACGAAAAATGTCATCGTAAGACATTTCGCCACTAACATTTTCGTCTCCATTATCGCTCATGATTCAAGTGATGTGGTTCTTATGCGCGCGTTTTGGGACATTGTGTATGTATATAATCTTCAAATGGGCATAACAAAACTAGAAATAATTGAGAGATACTCTCAGGAATAATACGCATTTCGTTAATTCCCTAAGAATATACATTTACGAGNATTGTGTATGTATATAATCTTCAAATGGGCATAACAAAACTAGAAATAATTGAGAGATACTCTCAGGAATAATACGCATTTCGTTAATTCCCTAAGAATATACATTTACGAGGTCCGTTGAAGGAGTGAGGTGTCACGTTTCACGTGCAGGTGAGTCAGCAGAAGTTTATTTTTCCTGCAGCGCGAGCACGAACGTGAAGTGGATCGGTTCGATTACACCCTTCCCCCACGCCCCGAACACAACTCTTCGCCCCATTTCTTTCCCGGAACTTCATTTGCCGCTCGCTTGTAAAACACCGGGAAACACCCCGACAGACCACCCCACCCCCTCCCCATTCCCACGTGCACCTAGCGTACCGCTACAGTTCGTCGGCGGCGGCGAGAAAAAAGGGGTGAAACGAATTCGAGAATTCACCCCTGGCGCACACTAACACAACCAGCCTCTTCCAACCCTTCTCCCCGCTACTCGTGGATTCCGGAGAGCTATCACCGGTGGAGTCAGCAGCAACTGGGTGTGCCGAACTAAATCTCACCCCCCTCTGCACCCCTACCCACCCTCTTGAATCCCTGTGCCGACGCCACAATCTACCCCCGGTCGACAGCGAACAACCCCCTGGTGAGTCACTCCTCCCGGAGTCGGGGCTTCGCCGTTCATCCCACCGCTTGCCGCC
>NQII01010153.1:0-20058 GCA_002778355.1 Clitarchus hookeri | reverse complement strand
TTCTCCCGACGACTAAGAGGGGGCAGGGGACGGCCATTTAAATTGGCCGCGTGGTTGGACTGACACTTGACGAGCACCCGTCGTGGCAGGCATATAAGTAAATCAACCCCCTTCTCCCTCCGCCCAACACCGACGCCGGCGCATCCTTGGGATGTCCGCAAGGGAGATGGGCTCTCCAGGGACGTACTCCGAGTTCGTTTGCGGGTGCGGAAAGCCGTGCATTCCACGGTCTTAAAGAAGTCCTGCGAGATATGGGACTTTTTTTTTCACGAGGTGTCTTGCTGCAGTGGCATAACTACGAGTGGAGGAGGGGGTTGTTATATATTTCCCCACCCTAAATTTAGCGAAGAGTGCAAGAATAGGAGTAAAGGTGTAACCAAACTGTTTTTGTTTACCGAAATGCGTCAATATATTGTGTGCAATCTCTAATGAATTGTTGTTATGAATTTCTGCTACTTATACACANTATACACGCCTCAGGCTTCTGGGTTATTGACTTTTCTCTATCGTTTATGAAGCATGTAATTTAGGTTTTGATAGCACAAAAGTAAAATTTATAAAATAAGCAAATATGTCTTGAGAGGGGTGCCCAAAGGCGACATTGCTTCGCCACTGCATGCTGCGAAGTAGCTGAAGCTACTTTTGTTGGCCGTCATCCTTTCGTCGCCACCATTGGCGGGTTCAAGTAGAGGGGAAGGATGGAAACTTTTAATACCAAGAGTTTATATTAGAAAATTGTTTGTTTTATAATACACTGCTGACTTCTAAAATTGTAACACGAAGAAGGACGCGTCTGCATGACTCAACATTGGAGGAATGCGTAGAGCACCTGTGCCAATGGCGACACTTATAAGCGGCATAACTGAGAAGTAGTGTTACGTGTTTCCCTGCCGTTCTTGTACACACACGGTGTGAGCATGTCACGTCGAATAATACGACAAACGCACGATCAGGTTTCCGCCTTTGACCGCGGGAGAATCGTGGCCTATGGAGATTTGGATTTTCCTACCGCGAAATTAGTTCTCGCATTGGAAGAAATGTAACAATAGTAGGTTGAATATGAGATCACTGGGTCGAAGAGGGACGGGCTGAGCGACGTACTGGAAGCCAGCGGTCTCTTCGCCGCCTACGAGGACAGTCATCTGGTGTGGACGGTCCGTACATACACATCAAACACCCTCACTCAGTAGTTGAGTCATGTGGAACATCAATGTGTGTCCCCACGTACAGTGCGTCGCCGTCTGCAGCATCAGGGCATAATCATGTCCTGGAGCCCATTACTGCGGCTCTCACTGACCAGCCACCACAGGCGTCTGTGGTTACAAAGGTACGTAGACCGTCGGGCCTGGAGGGACAAATGACATGCCATCGTCTTCTCTGACGCGGCATTGCCAGGAAGAGACTTTCGGATGTCCGTCTGGGGTATCTCTGCCCGTTCTGCTTCATTGCGTGCTCGCAGTTCATCCGTTGCGGCCGCTGATATCTTGTGGCAGGCCAGTCTTCGTCCGACTAGAGATCTGGTGAACGCGCAAGCCAAGTAAGTAGTGTGACATGGTAGACATTCAGGAAAGGAAACTGACGAAAATATATACGAGTACTTGAGGTCTTATATATACAAAAACTGAATTATCAATGTTGCTTTATTTTTTAGCATAGCTAGATTATGATTATTTTTTATTTATTTTTGATGAATTTAAACGAATTGAGCTGCGATTGGAAAAATTATTTGCTCCCATAAAATTAATATAATAGAACAACACAGTTCTCAATCCAAGACCATGTCTTGAATACGTTCTTGGTGGCCACCGGCAGCAATGACAATAGGTTTGCTTGTTTATGTGTTGAATACATATGAATTGCGTGAGTTTATGAATAAATATAGAGCTGCCAGTAGCCAACAAACAAATATCGGTTATTCACGGTAAAGTGAGCACTTTTGAAAGTTCTCTCATTGGCAATAATAGTCAATAAATACATTTTATTTTAGTCTTAGACTGTAACTTCCGAGGGTGGTGGAATATACGCACTGTATTTGTTACCTACATGGTAATATTTATTTAAAAATGTGGTTAAAGGATAAAAAAAATGGCTGAAAGTAAAAAGTAACTAGGGTCTCAAAAGTGCTCATTTTACTGTGAACCGCCTAGAGATGAGCTTACAGTATATATAGGCTTTTGGATTTTAGACAACAAGTAATTCAGCTCACGAAAATTTCCTGTCCCTAATCATTTATTATCATAACATGTAGCGAACTAGAAAATTCGTGGATTCATTTCCAGACAAGCTAGAATTTAAAATATTGTATGTTTATGTCACACTGACAATTATGCCGTCCGCCATTTAAGGTAGAAGAACAGTAGCTCAAAGGAGAGGGGTAACGGCGGAGGGAAAGTAGTTTCTTGTCTTAACGTTGAAGCTAATATTCTAGGTAAAATCTGTGAATACTTAAATGATTTATTTTGCTTTCTGTTTTTTGTAAATTATATAAATGCGAGAATGAGCAAATTTGTGAAATAATTATTTTTCTAATAATTTCACAGTTCCACTTGACCTATGCATGATTAAAGTGATCAGACCCATGGTAACAATAGCTTTACATATGGTGGAAGAATACATAATGCGCATACAAGTAGATCTTAAGCAGAGCTTTCAAAAGTGTTCAGTTTACTCTGAACAAATTTGGTAAAGACTGTTCACGATAAAGTGAGCACTTTTGAAATCAACCTTAGAAAAAAATCACTGCCCCTGCCTGGATGTATTATAACGGGCGCCTTGAGTGACACGCGCCCAGTTTAGTTGGTAAGGATAGATGAGAAGTAGTTCCGTATCTTAACGTCGAATAAAAAGTTTTAGGTGACCATTTCTGATAACTAAATTATTTATTTGACTTTCTGTTTTTTTTTATGCATCGGAATTTAAAAATGAGCAGATTTGTTCAATATTTACTTTTCTAATAATGTCACAGTTTCACTTGACCGACTCATGAATAAAGTGATGAGGCCCATGACAATGTTAATCTTACATAAGGTGGAAGAATACACAACTTGCATACAAGAAGATCGTAGTCAGGGCTTTCAAAAGTGATAATTTTACAATGAATAGCCGATAGTTATGTTGTGTTTGTTATACAGTCAGGAGCAGTGCAGAGGTCTATGTAATCTACTTTTCGGGTGTAGGCCTATAACTGGCGAAACTGTTCTGCCCATTGGGATGCACAAATAATTAATTTCAGAATACTGGACGCTGCGAATTTAGCACATCGAAGCATAGGTTATTCTTATCAGCGAATTGTCGCATCACAGCGTTGATAGGTATGGTGAGATGAAATGACTGGCCAGTTGCTTTTATGTGGCCGTTCCATTTTCTAATTGGCTGCGTGAAGCTCTGAGAACGGGCCTTGCATCTGATTGGTTGCAGCTGCTGCGAAAGGTTCCCTTACGGCTAGGATACCGGTTGGCGAGTAGGTAACACAACGTCAAAGTGTTTTTTTTTTTTTTTTACTGGATGCATTCAGTAGAAAGAAATAGTTATTTCAAAGACAGGTTCGTGACACGGACACACGGAGCCACCAAGCCTTGATAAGAAAACGACAACATTATGCTCTTGCATTCCGCTTATATGACGTGTTTTCCCGTTTTTAACAGTAATATCCCTTTCCCCCCCCCAAAAAAAAGTCACAATTTACTTTTTTCCTTAAAAAAAATCCCAAAATTTCCCAAAAAAAATTTTTCATATATATTTTTGAATTTTTTTTTTTTGACACAACAATGTGGAGGAATGACTCCTTTTTGGGCAATGAGGGGTTGAGGGGTTATCTTAGAGAATTCCCAAATGCGATATAAAAATCACGCTTTTGCATTCCATTGGAGTACCACATTGGAGGGTTATCTCAGAGTCTTCCCAAATACGATACATAAACTTCACGCCTTTGCATTCCATTGGGGTGTCGCAGTGACGCAATGGATAGATGACACGTTAAACCTCACACTCTTACATGCCAAGCGGGGAGGGTTATCTCAGAGTCTTCCCATAATAAATTTTTAATTAAACCTTACAAGAATGGGTGTTCGTAATTTCCGAATTGTTAAACATTCAGGCTGCAAATTCATAATATATATATCGTTCCTGACAGCACAAATCATTGTAGAGTTATTTATGTCCTATACGTATTAAAAAATTACCACGGTTGCATGTAAGCCCTACAAGCATAGGTGCGCATAAGTTCCGTGTAATTTAAGATACGTTCGGCAACTTCATAAAAACACTCCCGCCATCTCGAAAGGGTTAAGTCGTCCCAAAATCAATTAACATTTAAGTCCTTCCTACTAGATGATCATGCTCTTGCATGCCAAGCCGAGAGGGTTATCTCCGAGTCTTCCCAAAAAAATTAACATTTAAGTCCTTCCTGCTAATCCATCCTACGAGATGATCACGCTCGTGCATGCCAAGCTGGGAGGGTTATGTCAGTGTCTTCCCAAATTCGATTATAATTTAAGTCCTTCATACCAGATATTCACCATGCTCGTCACAGACGCCCGCCACGTCGCTGCATAAGGGCGGGCAGTCAACCGACATTAAGTTAATTGAGCATCCAAAAAATAATTATCTCTCAGATACGGCAGGCATTAAGTTAATGGGTCATCGTAAAAAAAAATATGTTACAGTCGGAAACGCCAAAAGCGTCATCCACACCTTAGCACAGTGACATATGCGAGCACTTCCAAGACACAAGTATCACAGCTATTCCACGAGAAAATAATAATATGTTTAAATATGGTGCACGCTCGACCAGTCAGAATGCACATTAGTATTACACACACACAAACTTTAGAACAATTTTTGGAAATATATATAAATAGAGTATTATTATTATTAATATTTCGCTGCAGCCAGGGACGTCAGTCAGTATGCAAAAAAAATTAATGTGCACACACTTCCAAACACACACATTCAGCAGACCCGTCCACACATGCAAACAAAGATTAACCGAGTAAGTTACACCAAAGGGGAAGCTCTGGGTGACTCCTGGCGAGAAATACATTTTACATATGCTGTACGCCCACTTCAGTCAGTACGCAAAAAAATTCATGTACACACTCACATACACACACATACAGCAGACCCACGTCCTTTGCCGGTCTTGCTCCCAGGACACATAACAAGATAATAACTGACATAATGATTAGTAAGTTGTACACACACTCCAGCCGACGAGAGTTTCGGAAATAGTTAAACTATTAAAAGTATTAATAATTGTTTGCTACAGCCAGGTGGTGCGGGGCTTCGGTGACTCCCTCGAGAAATTCGTTTATACATATGCCACAATGACCATTCATCATGTGACCCCTTTTTTTCTCCAATGGGAGATTGAGGGATTTTACCTAACATGCTGCGAGGCTCTCGTCTCTGATTGGCTACGCAAGGCTAAGGATATAAACATTGACAAGCTAGTATCATTCATCATGGCTAAAGAATGTTCTTATTCATTACCCTCCCATCATGTAACGTCTCACATAGTATAAGCATAGCAGGTTCCGATATGTTTATGACACACAATCGACAATTATCACATAAGCATTTACGCCCCAATTGCGCCTAATATCCGTCTCGTTTAAGATACGATCGCTGTAAATAAAAACGTATTTATCTCGGCAACTCGGGGGAACACTTCATGGCAGGGGTCTGGTTCTGTAACGGAAATATTTATTATTATTAATTGAACAAGTTTTTTAAATTACTTTTCCGCGTTGTGTGTTGGCGCATAAGTATAAAACCAACATTTCTCTCTCGAGGGCTTTGACCAGGGGTCTGCGGCTATAACAGAATACCCATCTGTGTGGTTCTGCTATGCATATGGTAAGTGGGAGGACAACGCCGCATCAAATATGTGCATGACTTATTTTGCGTACTGACTGAGCGTACATCATGTTTTATTTTCTCCCACACACACGCGCACCGCCTGGCTACGATTAATATTCATCCTAATTCTTTAAATTTATTTTTTCATCGCTCATGTTGGGAGAGTGTCGGTAAAAACATTTAATGTATGTTCACTCGACGAGGCGGGGGATATATCAGTATATGACCAATTATTATTGTTAAAGCATATAAGTTTTTTAATTACTACTTCTCCCGCATGGCCCAAGCCTATGTGTGTTTTCGAAACCGATATTTCTCTAGGACTCTGGTCAGAGCCTTCGGCTATAATGGAATATAAAAGATTATTTTAAAATGTTTTTTTTTTAAATACATCTCGCATTGTTTAAGCATGTATGATGGACTTCAATGATAATCGAATTTGGGAAGACACTGACATAACCCTCCCAGCTTGGCATGCACGAGCGTGATCATCTCGTAGGAAGGATTAGTAGGAAGGACTTAAATGTTAATTTTTTTGGGAAGACTCGGAGATAACCCTCTCGGCTTAACATGCAAGAGCATTTTCATCTAGTAGGAAGGACTTAAATGTTAATTGATTTTGGGACGACTTAGCCCTTTTGCCCCAATAGAATGTGTGATCGTGAAGTTTAAAGTGCCATCTATCCATTGCGTTACTGCGGCACCTCAATGGAATGCAAGAGCGTGTAGTTTAACTTATTATCTATCAGTTGCGTCACTGTGGTACCCCAATGGAATGCGAGTGCGTGGAGTTTACCATGTCATCTATCCGTTGCGTCACTTCGGCACCCCAATGGAATGCGAGAGAGTGAAGTTTGACGTGGCATCTATCTGTTGCGTCACTGTGGCACCCCGTCGCCTGGGGCTATGTCATGGCCGCTGGGAAGTGAGTCGTCTATCTGTTGCGTCACTGTGGCACCCCGTCGCCTGGGGCTATGTCATGGCCACTGGGAAATGAGTCGTCTATCTGTTGCGTCACTGTCTCACCCTGTCACCTTGGGCTATGTCATGTCCGCTGGGAAGCGAGTCGTCTATCCGTTGCGTCACTGCGGTACCATGTCGAAACGGAATGCAAGAGCGTGAAGTTTATATCACATTTGGGAAGACTCTGAAATAACCCTCCCAGCTTGGAATTCTAGAGCGTGGTATTTAACATGCGCTCTATCTGTTGCGTCATCACGGCACCCCAATGTAATGCAAGAGCGTGAAGTTTATATATCGTATTTGGGAAGACTCTGAGATAACCCTCCACTGCGGTACCCCAATGGAATGCAAGAAGGTGAAATTTATATCGTATTTGGGAAGACTCTGAGATACCCCCTCGACCCCTCAACCCCTCCTTGCCCAAAAAGGAGTAATTTCTCCACATTGTGGAGTCATTAAAAAAAAAATTGAAAAAAAATTTATTTCTAAAAATTTTGGGAAATTTGAGAAATTTTTTTTGGAAAAAAGGGCAATTTTTACGGGTTTTTTTGGGGGGGGAAGGGGGATATTTATGTTAAAAACGGGGAAAATACGTCATATAAGTAGAATGCAGGGGCATAATTTTGACGTTCTCTTATCAAGGTTCGGTGGCTCCGTGTGTCCGTGTCACGAACCTGTCTTAGAAAAAATTATTTCTTACTACTGCTCTCCCCTGTCTCGACCATTCGAATTATAAACATAAAAAAAGAAAGCTGACAAAAGATAATATAAAAAAAGTTATTTCCTAAATATTTAGTTAAAACAAAACACTAAGTTATTAACACACACTTTGCAAATGAAAACAGAGTGCCAGCAGAGTTTCTAACTAGAAATGTCTTTAACAAGACGGCGCTGGTTGGCGAACGGTGTTCCAACATGTAGCTGGCCAGTGATGCCTGTTTCACCTCTGTATAGGCTGTTCACGATCAAGTGAGCACTTTTGAGGCGCAAATTACGTTACCCTATCACCTTTTCTTAAAAATCATTTAACAACATTTTTATTATGAATATTACCATGTTAGTAATAAATACAGCGTTTACATTACACCGCACTCGCAACGACTAAAGCTAAAATTAAATATATTTATTGACTGTTATTCCAAATGAGAGGGGTTTCAAAAGTGCTCACTTTACTGTTGACGCAGCTCGCGTGAGTTTATTCCTGTTATACTGGGCCTCATGATAGGAGGTCATTTGAACTTGAGGTATATTACTGCAGGCTTATCTAGGCCTCACGTTGAGTAGTAAATTAACTCAACGCAGGTACCGCCACTGTAGAAGATATGGTGGCTTATATGGTCTGAGTTAATGTCCCCCAGGCACCGACTATAAAGTGCGTGGGGGTTGTGGGAATTGTAATGAGGTAGACTATTACTGTTGTATTTTGAAGTACGAATATATTGTCTCGTGTCTATATTCACAAATACACAACATCAAAACTTGAGAGGTGTGGTACTGTAGTACTTTGGCTACTCGTATTCACGGGGCGAATTCGTGGTTGAGTGGGGCTTCTTTAGGCGACGAATTTTATACTTAACTCATCGGTGAGTGTGGGTAGGCTGTCATCTGGGGATGAGTTCCAGCGAAGTGGTAGGCCTTGGATGCAGGCCCCCTGTGCTGCTTCTCCCTGGACTGCTGTTCGGACTCGTACTCACGTCTTCTCGTGATTTCTTCCCGCAACTCTCCCCGCGGCCCGGTGATGATCAACTGTCCCGATATGACTGACCCCTTAATGATGCGGCTGACGGACGTGGCCGGGTTCCGATATCCCGGCCTTAGTAACTGTTGTACTGACTTACTCTCTGCTCGAACTGACGTCTCTCGGCGGTGAAGATGAACTAACAACTGCCCCGATATGACTGCCTGACGTACCCGATATTACTGACCCCCTCCTATTCTTGGAAAGGGGTTTTTATACACGCCAGCCGCTGCCCTGAATCGGCGGCACGTGGCGCATTTTAGGGGAGGGAAGGGGGTAAGAGGGGTGAAGTGGAAGAACGCCTAACAAGCCGTCCAACACACGTGTCCTCGTTTCTGAAGGTTTGGAGGGGCGGGACGGGGGTAATACCTCGGCACTAATACATCTCGTCAGGTATTTCTTCCGTGGTGCGTATTTACTGCGTTCAGGCGAACTACACGTGATAATTTGCTGATAACTCGAAAAAGCCCTGCACTCCACAGATCTCGCGGCGGGCGAGAAGTGTCCGTGGTGAAGGGGGTGAAGGGGGAAGGCCTACGCTTCAGCTCCACGTGTACTGAAAATTTTCCACCGGCCCTGGTACCACGTGCCGTCTAGAAGGCGCCTAGCGAAGTGCGCGAGGCGGGGATAGTGTGAGGGGGTGATGGATGTGAGCCAACAGCGTTCCCTAATCCCTAAAACTACATGCGACACTGTGAATAGCATATATTGTTAAGCTTTCTGTTGATAGGTTATATAAAAATCAAGAAGTTACTGATATAATCATTAAACCTACTTTCCTCAGCATGAGTGCAACTAATTTTTTTATAAATTCTTAAAAGCTGAGTTTGTAGATAGGACTTGAATTCTCTTTGAAATAAATAACATTATAAACGAATCCAGAAACGTATGCAACAGTAGTAAGACAATTACAAATACACATGTGCCTTACCCAGGACTTGAACCCAGAAAACCTCGTAAAATAATCTAGCGTGCAATGTACTGTATTATGGATTTCGGATTCGGGGAATCAACTTCAGATATAATCAGTTCAATTTTGGAATGATACTGTTTACTAAGCTAAAATATTTAGAGGGCCATCATTTATAAAATAAGTGACTGAGCCGCTTAAAACATGGCGCTACTTACGTGAAGAATTTGGTGGAAATCAAGTGTTTGGTCCCTAAGATATGGCATAAAAAATGTATTTTCTTATTTGATGCTATCGCTCAAAATTGCCAAACATAGTTTTATACACGATGCTTTTAATGTACCTATGCTGTCAGCTTCAAAAATTATTTTGAATTTGGTTAAGTAGTTTAATAAATGTGGCAAATTTATCTAAGTTATTTATTTTGCCGCCATTTTGGTTAATGTTGTCTGGCCCATTTAAATCATGAAATTTTACATGGATTCTGTTGCATTTATGGTATGTACAATTTGGTACACGTTAGTTGAAAAGTGTAACATTTGGTGGGAATCTGTTGATTGGACCACGAGATGTGGTATAAAACCTCCATAATTTTCACATGGGGTTTTTCATAAATGGAGGAAAAAATAAATGCAGTATCACATTCGATTATTTATATGGCCAATATACTAAGTTTATTTTAATATATTACAAAGCTTCGTAGATATAACATACAAATCTAAAATGATTTTATAGCAGCCATTCTGAAAATAAGTGCGTCATACTCAAAAAATACATATATTCATATGGCCTATTACAGTTCAACATCTTCGTCAAATTTTGTAAGAATGGGTTTATTGTTTAGCAAGTTATGAGATAAAAATGAAATTTTGTATTGGTGGTACTTTCATACAAAATGGCAGAGAAATGACACTCTGGAGATACATTTTTGATGGTTGTAATAGGTACTGCCAGTATACAAAGTTAAGTTGGAATTGGTTTCGTTGATAAAATATACTGAGCTAAAATATTGATATAGCCGCCATTTTGAAAACAAGTTCCTGTCGTACCTAAAACCTATTAGTTTACACCACCTGCTGCAGTACTATTTGTTTTCCAAATTTGGTAGGAATCTGTCAATAGTTTCCGAGATATGATATAAAAACTTCATGAATTCGCATGGGTGATATCTTACAACATGGAGGACAAAGATTCACCATATAGATAATGTTGATAGTTGTAATATCTACTGCCAGCATATAAAGTTAAGTTGGAATTTATTGTATGGTTTCGACAATATAGCACTGTAAGCTAAAATGGCTATATGGACAAAATAAGTGTCTGACATGCTTAAAATATACTACTTAATATCATCTGCCCCAGTACCATTTGTTTGCCATATTTGATAGGAATCGGTTATTGATTGCTGATATGACATAAACTTTTTATTTATTCTAATTGCACTATATTTCAAAATGGCGGAAGAAATGTGCTTCGTGTAGATACAGTTGGTAGTTATAATATCTACTGCCAGCGTATAATAATAAGTTGGAAATTATTTGATGGTTTCGACGATATAGCATTTAATGATAAAATAACTAAATGCCCACCATTTTGTAAATTAGCATCTGACGTACTTAAAACATAAAATTTTACATCATCTGCTGCAGTGCTTCTTGTTTGCCTAATTGTAAGGGAATTGGTCAATTGTTTCCCAAAATATGACATAAAAACTTTATTTATTCGTATAGCACTATCTTACAATATTGCGGAAAAAATATGTTCTGTATAAATACAGTTGAGAGATCTCATATCTACTATTAGTATAAAAAGTTATGTTGGAATAAATAACATAATTTCTACGATATAGCATTCTAAGCTAAAATGTATGTAAGGCCACCATTTTAAAAATAAGTGTCTTAAATGATGAAAATATATCATTCCGAATAATCTCTCATCAGTACTACTTGTTCGCCAAATTTGGTAGGAATCGGTTTAATTTTTTACCGAGATATGACATAATAACGTTATTTATTCGTATGGCACTATCTTACAAAATGGCCGACGAAATCGATTATGTGTTAGCATATATGTGATTATTGTAACAGATATTTTCTATATACAAAATTTGGTCGAAATCGTTTAAATAATACAACAGATAAACCAAATAAACCTTTAAAAAAAAAATATGGCCGACATTTAGAAAATAAATACCTAATCAAGTTCAATCACTACGTTTACTTGGTCTATTATAGCATTACATACCTACCGAACAATTAGTTTAATAGTTTTAGAGATATAATGTAAAATATTTATTTCTTAAATAGGTGCTGTTTTCCAAAATAGCAGACCAACAACAATATACATCTCAAAATTTAAGTCTTACTTGACGCTCTGCCAGCATACAAAATTTGGTTTAAATAGGTTGAATGGTTTTTGAAATGTGACACATCGCCCCAAATTTTAAAATGGCCGCCATTTTTAAAGTAATTACCCATCGTAGTCGAAAACTATAAAAGTCAGGAGTCCTTTCTAAATTCGGTTCATGCGTTCAAAAATTGAAAAAAAAAAAAAAAAGGTGAGGGGTGACACGCACAGACTCACACATAGGCACACACACATTCATACACACACAGTCAGGAAAGTGATCCAAATGAGTATGCTAAAAATGAGTCGTTCCCGAGCGAAACTTGGAGCGGATGCAGCAGGACTTGTCAGTCGAGTTGGGAGATAGGAGATCTCGGCTTGCGGGCCGGCAAGGTGTATTTCCCCTCTGGACTCTCTCTTGTCTCGTCGTGTGATGGCAGTCTTGGCCGCGGTTCTCGTTTCTTCATTTGCATGGCCGGCGAGTGATCGGGACTCGACGAGGAGGATGATGAGGAGGATGCTGCCGGCCGATGAGGGAAGAGAAGAGAAGCGGAGACCCGTGGTCTGACGGTCGCCGACTGACAGCTGACGAGCGACACTCACGCCGGCTCCCGGAGGCTGCGCTCGCATACCAATAACAACCACAACAAGCTCTTCGTCGGATCTCCGTGGCCGGCATCTGGCCCACGCCGCTCCAACGAGGGAAATGTTCCTTACCGAAAACACTCGGTCATGTTTCTACCATCTGAAAACTTTCTGTAATCCAAGCTATGCAAACTATACTAGTCTATTCGCGGTATCTTCGCACTGTTTTAAATCAAACCTTTGAGAAATCGCCACATGCACGACGTGTTAGGATGCTTCCTTTTTATACTTATGTAAGCACAAAAGCATTTTATTTCTGGTTAAATTTAGCATGTACTTATATTTTATATATATTATAACTACGGACACCCTAATTTCGCGAGAGAAAAAAGAACGCATATGCTAGATTTCTATTCACTACGGGCGTATCAGTAGTTTTGTTATGCTTATTGGCGGCATGGCTTTTTGAGAAGACATTTTCCTACTTGGCTGGCAAATCATAATTGAATAACTCCGATTGTAGATCTGTGGTTCGCTGGCAGACACCTAAGATGCGTTATACGAGAACCTTCCAATCACGAAAGAGCATCTGAGCTAAAGTGTTATGAAATGAAACTAGTCTTGAAATCTTTTCGCGAAATTCGTGTGTCCCTAATTATAATATTTCATTCTTAATTAATACGAAAAAAAACAGTGAGAAAAAAGGTATGTCGGTAATGCCCACTAAGACATAGTTCTTATGCAAAATATTATTACACTGAGTGCGCATGAATGCGGTGCACTGTCCCTTTGGCGTATTTTTTTAGACTCCGTTAAGCTTTATTTGGATGAGGCGGAGGAATATCCTGGAACTAGAACTTCAGCATGGCTTCAGAAATGTTGGAAGTAACTATGAATGGACCATAAACAAAATTCATTACTGACTGTCTCTCTGCCAATATAATGTTATTTCCCACGCAGAATAATATACAATCCACCGTGTTCATTTGAGTAATTCTCACTCTGGAATTTGCTGATTTAAATTTGCGTTGAAAATAACCTTATGAAAACTGCTGACGAAGTAAAAATTTTGTAGCCCGTGTCTTTAAAGGATATCGATGTTGTAGCTTTTTACTTCAAACTCAAGACAATTCAGTTAAATTCGGGCATCGTAAAGTTACGTCTGCAGCATGCAAAGTGTTAAATTATGCATATTAACAACATTTATACAGTCCAGTACCTATATCGGTCAGAGAACAATCGGGATCGTTTCTAGGGAACCTTCATCTCCGTTCCGACGGCCAGACGCTTCACAATAACCGCACATCCGATGGCTCCCCAGAGTATTCTACGTCAACTCTAAGAGTTCTTCATTTCTACGAACACGTTTTTTTTTTTCTTCTCCCCCTTTGCTTGGCCCGAAGTCACTACGGATACTCTTGCCGCCGTCCCCTAGAGGCCGATAATCGCCGTCAGTCTCCTAATCCACAGTGACACTTGACAGTCGCTGTCGTCCACACTCTCGCAAGAACTGCTTCGGGGGGAATGAAGGTCTTAATTTATACACAACTCATACTATCTGTATTTTTTTTCGCACTTAACGCACGCCCTGAGATGACTCCGCATTTCGAACACTTTGTCCGAACATAGCTCGGGCTCCGTTACAAACGGAAATTTATTTGCCACTGAAAACAAAATTCGTATAAACATAGCTTCATTGTTTTTTTTTCTGCGTTTGTCAGTATCTACAAAGTACTTTACAGAACATCAGCATTAATTATTGTATATAAAATAATAATCTGTTTTTTAGCTTCCGAAGTGAACAGCGTGGATCGCATAACGTGTTACATATGAAAATATATTTTATTGCAAGACAATCAACTCGGCAATCCGTTAGCTGAGAGCCAGCCAGTAGTAAAATTTATTCTGTGAAATAAGCGTGCCAAATATGTTGCGAACAAATAGGACTGTGCAACTGGGAAAGCGGGGACCAACAGAGATATCGTTCGTATAACGGAGGATATGAGTGACACAATTCTGGCTTGTCTTGGATGGCAGTAAACGTGTGAAAGTGTTAATCCAGCGACGAGACGTTTCTCAAAAGAGGAGGAGACAATCCCCGACAGCCTGGAAAGTGTTAATCGCCGCCAGGTGTCGGCTCTCGATCACAGACGCATTGCAAACTACGTCGCATCTCCCCTTCCACGCACAACCCACGACGAAACCCACTGCTACACTCGTCTCCTTTCCAGTCAGAAGAGTCAAGTAAACTGCTGGTGAGAGGAGGCTGAGGGAGGGGAAACAAGCCACCGGGCCTCATCAATACAACTTTTAACTACTACGTTCATCTATAGAAATAAGCAGAAAAAACATTTTTCGTGTACACGATTAAGTTGACGATGTTGCGCATAATATCTCAAGCACGAATGTTTTGTGTAGGATCCAGTTAATAAAATATATTACAATTAATGATTTTGTTGAGAAAGTAGTTTTTTTTTATGAGTGAATAAACTTTATTTATGACTGAAAGATTTTTCTTCCGGGCATATTCGTTGTTAACATTATTATTAGGTAGTGTCCACGGGTTCCAGTTATTTATCTTGAATTGAATCCTATATAAGCATGCCATTTATATTAATGTAAAGCTTCCTTGCTTTATTTCTAAGAAGAACTATTATTACGAAGGTGGCACACACACGCGCGCGCACACACACACACACACACACACACTGGTGGAGTAAAGGACTCTGTTTCCTATGCGGAACGTACAAGGTGCAAGCTAGAGAACAACGAGAAGGAGAGACACAGTGACAGCTACTGTTGTACTGCTGGCCTTCAACATAGCGTTCACAGAAGGAAGATGTGGTTCTAGCGGTTCTCCGCCAAGCCCAAGTAGATATATCCTGCACACGAATCCTCTTTAGGGGAATCCTTAATAAACAACATTAAACGCTTCATGTTCACATCTGAACCAAATTTGTGAATCGGCAACAAAATATCGTCTTTCATTTCTGCCCTGAAAAAAAATATTTGCATTAAAGTATTTCATAGTTTTTTTTTTTTTTTTTTGACACAACTGCTTACAATGAGACCCATATGACAACTTAGGAGGCCTCTTAATGATGGCACGTGTTTTTTACAAAAATATTCTATAAATGTCTTTATTTGAAAACACATTGGCAAATATCGACTTCTGTGATTGAATGCCTTTAAATGTTACGTGTCCTATGTGACATCGAGGTCATGACAGCCGATGAGGGTTATGTGAGGTGAGTATGGAGAGAGAGAGAGAGAGAGAGAGAGAGAGGCTTAGGCGGCTCTTAACATCAAAGTCTTGAGAGCGTGAGGATGGAGCAGTGCTGGATTGAAGGGGCAGGGGAAAAGGGAGATCCCCGAGAAAACCCGCCGACCAGTGGCATGTCCGGCACAATTCCTACATGCGAAAATCCGGGAACGATCACCGGGAATCGAACCCGGCTCACCTAGGGGGGAGGCGAGTAGTCTGACCACTACACCCCCGCGGCTGCGAAATAGACAGTAATTGAATATATACTGCTCGTGAACACGGAGATATAAAAGACTTTTTCTATAAAACTACTGCCATTTCGTCACACAATTTTTCAAGGTGCGTTAGTATTACTCTTGTCATTGAACTAGAGTTTGTTTTGACACGCCCTGCGCGGCNAGTCATTGCAGGCTATTGCTCCCCAGACCATGATGCCAGGAGTTGGTCCTGTATGTCGCTGCCGTATACACTCTGGTTGTTGCCGCTCTCCTGGTTCTAAGCCGCACTCACAAAAGACTGTCACTGGCGCCAAGGCAGAATCTGCTCTCATCACTAAACAAAAGTCCGCTCCATACATTCCTCCAGTTGCGTCGTTCGCAGCACCATCCGAGGCGGGCTGCAAGGTGATGAGGTGTGGGAGGAAGCCTTGATCGTAGCCCAGCGTCCAGCAAATGGTTGGTGATAGTACTAGCTGACACCCTGGGTGCAACAGTGGCCCTAATCTGTGCGGCGGTCGCCGTGCGATTAGCAATGGCTGTTCGTCTGATGCGGCGGTCCAGGCGGGATTCCGTATGCCGCTGCCATCCGGATCCCGGTTGATGAGCACGTGCACCATCGTTGGACCACCGGCACCGCCAATGATGCACAGTAGACACTTCACGTCCTACGCGTTGGGCGATTCTTCGGAAGGACCATCCAACCTCCCTCAGGCATACAATACGACCTCGTTCAAAGTCCGTTGATTGCATGAATTGTGGTCGTCTATGCCGTCATGGCATGTCTACAGTGCTTACTATACACAGGCCGATGCTTGAAACAACAGAATACTCTTTCACGTAGGCAACTACAGTTGTATTGGGCTCAGTTGTGTTACGCCTAGTACGCGGTTCCTACTCTGTCCACAGCATAGCACTGTTGATCATTGTATATACTGCCCTCTATCAGTACCCCATGTGCATATGGTTTTTCAACGTCACCGCTTTGATAGCGTTAATATTTAATTTTTCACCAGTGTATTTCAATATGAATTAATAAACTGTCAAATTCCCTTGTCTGCACGCAGTCAACCACGTTATGTGTTGCACATAATTTTCATGCAGCCGGATTCAGATGGAACTTACTGTTTGAACGACAAACTCTTCCGAAAGGCCTTTAGGATTTGCTAGACAATCTAACAACGTTGGAGTTACGAACTGTATCCTCTCACTGAACAGTGATTTGAAACGTATGCGCGAGGTGTATGGAATCCGGGATCGTTGGCACAAGTTGCAATAAAGATAACTGAGGTCATAAAATTCCAAGCAACGTTTCTTCTTCATAATTACACATCTTTCTGAATAACCCGGTGGAAATACTTAATTACCGAGGTAATGAGTAGTCGTAATAAGAAGGAGGAGTAATGTAAAGAGAGGCGGAACGCTTTGCTCAAATGATAATTACATTGTATCATGCGCTTCTTGGAGCGTAAATTTTTCCAAGTCTCCATTTTGTAAACGCTAGGTCCCATACAACTTGGTTTACACGGAATAATATATTCTATTGTAAATACCGACATGCATTGTGTTTCGTTTCTCATCATACAAACACGCTCACTTAAAATAACTTGAAATTTCCGACTGAATGAGATAAACTGGAAAATTAACGGGTTATTTTCTTCGCGAAATAAGACATAGACTCAAAATGGACCAATATGCTCTGGGTGCGTTTCAAAATTGTCGTTTGTTAATATGACTGCAGTTAAAATTTAAATATTTTAAATACCAACGTTTTCAGGAAAATCTTTTATTCTCTTTTTAGTTTGTATCTTTATGCCTTTAAAAAAAATTTTATCTTCCATTAACAATAAATTACGTTCAAAGTATACACAATCTCCATTTTTTTGGCCCCTGTTATCATGCTTTATTTTTAAATTATGCTGTTTAAAAACGCATAAGCTGCCACGCTTGCAAATTCGATTTAAAACATTTCTTTAAAATTGTACAAAAATGTTATCAACTTAATTGATTGATAGCAGCGAAACTGGAACTACAGAAACATTGAAACTGTTAGCACAAGAAAGGTGATATTAATAAGTGCACACCTGTCGAGAAATGTTGCGTGGAATCTGCCTCCCAAAAGAGTGAAATGTTTTACATAATAAGACACCTCAAAGGACGCAACTTGAAAACATGCATATTATGTTACATATCACTCCAATCACCAGTAAAACTTTAACGATCACTGTTAATCAAATCACCGTCGTTTAAAAGATGCCGTTTTCTACGCAAGTTCTTCGACTCCTGAAATAGCACCATAAGTTTTTCACTACTATTGCTACCACCACAACTGTCATAATGGAAACTATAGCTTTCACTGTCACTATCGCCGTCACCGTCCATACTTACTACACATGATTCTGTTTCTTCTTCCATGCAACGATCGTTTTTACAGTATTCTGCGTCTTATCTTTTTACGCGCGACGAAGCTGATTTCCAGTTTTATTCTGAAATACTGTTCACAGCCTCATCTGTAAACACTTTTATCTGGCCGGCTCTTTGCGATACATTTGTATCAGCTGCAGAAGACTCGAGACAGTGTTCCATATANTACATTTGTATCAGCTGCAGAAGACTCGAGACAGTGTTCCATATACATACATTGTGTTGCATTCAAATTACCGTGGTACGGCTGCAGCCTGACCACTTCGTGGCCGCTTCAAGGAGTTCGTCTACGTAATGCTTGGGAGCTGTGCGTCGGCATTTAACAACTCAAAGTAGTTCTGCTTTATGTCCATTCTACAATGGCACGGATGCGGATACGTATCACGGAANCGGCATTTAACAACTCAAAGTAGTTCTGCTTTATGTCCATTCTACAATGGCACGGATGCGGATACGTATCACGGAAGCGGAGCACGTAACGCTCGCCATGTTCAATATACAATGAGACGCATGCGGACGCGGATAACGTACGGGTACACGTAAGAAAGCTGGGCAACACCTAACTCTTCCGTATCCGCGAATCCGTGTAGCCGGTAGGAATCGAGTATTTGGTTTGTTCATATTCTCGTTTTCGTGGCCATTGTGGTATTCACGGCAACAAGTGCTCGAATTTTCCGTGACTAATATCATTTTTTTTTAAATAAATAAGTGCATATGGATTGGTAGTAGTATCTACACATTGCTAAACACTTTAAAAATATACAAAATGAGATGTGTACATTATAAAACTTACACTGAAGAGCNAGTATCTACACATTGCTAAACACTTTAAAAATATACAAAATGAGATGTGTACATTATAAAACTTACACTGAAGAGCCAAAAAAAAAAAACTGGTATAGGCGTGCGTATGCAAATAACATAGTTATGGAACCAATCAGAGTAACCCGATGCGGTCGGCAGCTAGATCGGTTACTGCTGCTACAATGGCAGGTTATCAAGATTTAAGTGAGTTTGAACGTGGTGTTATTGTCGGCGCATGACATATGGGACATAGCATCTCCGAGGTAGCGATAACATTTGGATGTTCGCGTACGACCATTTAACGAGTGTACCTTGAATATCGTGAATCCGGTAAAACATCACATTTNTAACATTTGGATGTTCGCGTACGACCATTTAACGAGTGTACCTTGAATATCGTGAATCCGGTAAAACATCACATTTGCGACATCGCTGCGGCCGAAAAAAGATCGTGAAAGAACGGGACAAACTACGACTGACGAGAATCATTAAACGTGACAGACGTGCAACCCTTTCTCAAATTGGCGGAGATTTCAATAACTCCTGCATACCTTCAGACATTAGTCAAGTCCATGCCACGTCGCCTTGCGGCACTTCTGCGTGTTTGTTGCCGGTATTGCAGATCGCACCAAACTCCGTCTCATAATGTCCCACACATGTTCGATGGGGATAGGTCAGGTGATCGTGCTGACCAGGGGAGTTGACGAACACCTTCGAAAGCGCGTTGGGTAACATGAGACGTGAGTGTACGGGCATTGTCCTGCTAGAAGAGTGCATCTCCTTGGCGTTGTAAGAACGGCAACAAGATGGGATGGATAAAGTTCTGGATGTAGCGTTCACAGTTCAGTGTTCTCTCAACAAACAGCAGAGGCACAGTCATTGCAGGCTATTGCTCCCCAGACCATGATGCCAGGAGTTGGTCCTGTATGTCGCTGCCGTATACACTCTG
>NQII01010152.1:0-21579 GCA_002778355.1 Clitarchus hookeri | reverse complement strand
GGGCTTCTTGGGGGCCAGTGATGAAGAGCCTGGTCACCAGCTGCTCCTAGACTAATCCAGCGTTGCGGCAACGTCTCGTTCAAGTATAAGCGAACAGCTAGGTGCCAATGGGGTGGCGCACCATTAAGAAAATATCAGACCGTCCCCTTCACATTGACGTTTCAAATGCGAGCTCACAACCCCCTCACCACCTCAATCCAATAATTACGAACGCCATCCAAACTGTAACACCGGATATGCTGACAAGAGCATGGAACGAGTTTGACTATCGCGTATATGTCGTTCGGGTTGCTCATGGTGGTCACATTGAACATTTATGAATGTATGGTAAACAGACTTCATGGTTCTACAATTAATGTTATTGGTCAATCAAGGTTGTAGGTTGTTTGGTTTTGATATTATAGACCTTCAAAATTTGGGCATTCCTTTATACTGAACCTTTATATTCAAAACAGTAGTTATAAAATGACAGTTATGGTGGAGGGGCCAAGGGCTGGGGACAAGGGACAAGACGACCACCATCTTGGATAATGTCATGCGGTAACCTCCTGCTGTGTCATTCCTGGTCAACATCAGCCATTTTCCCTTTATTACCTCGGAATTCCCCTTTTTTCTAAAAAATTCCGTAATTTCCCGAATTTCCCTCAAAACCAGAAACAATTTCCGCAGACATTTTTCTTACCACAATTCATATGATTAACTCAGTCAAAAAATAGCATGACTCCGCAACTTGGTTAAGTGACTACTTTTTGGGAATGAGGGGTTGAGAGATTAAGGGGTTACCTTGTCATTCATTCTTTGTCATTTCACTATGGTTTTCTCATTCCTTCTGGTTTCCTTTCACCTGGCGTCCTGGCAGAGTCGAGTCTCATGCTCTATCATTCGGCCTCGGTTTTCTCATATTCCTTCTGGGCACTTTTCACCTGGCATCCTGGTGGGTATGAGTCTCATGCTGTGTCATTCCACCTGTGTAACACAGAGTAAAGATTACCCATGCACTCTAGCATAAAGTCGCACCACACGTACCAAGTATGCCCTAATTACACCTAAAAGCATAGTTGGCTGTAATCTCCGAACTATTTAAAATGCAGTCACCAAATTTTTAACATAGGTATCACCCCCGACAACAAAAAGGGCCGCAGGGTAAAGTATGTCCTAAGCTTACTTATAAGCATAGTTGGCTGTAATTTCCGAACCATTTAAGATATAGTCAACAAATTAATAACAAAGGCATCACCTCCGACAAATAAAAGGACAGCAGGGTCAATATTGCCTTAAGCACACTTATAAGCATATTTGACTTCAATTATGGAACCCTTTAAGATACAGTCACCAAATTCATAACATAAGCATCACCCCCGACGACGAAATGGACTGCTAGGTCAAGTACGCCTTAAGCCCTCTTATAAGCATAGTCGTCCACCATTTCCCACCCACCGAAGCTGTAGGCACCAAATTCATATCATAACATTATCTGTGATGAATAACAGGGTGTTGGGGTCAAGTAAACTTTAAGGCATCTTATAAGCATAAACGACGACAACTTTCTGTCCACCGAAGCTATAGTCGTCAATTTAATAACAGAGACATCACCGCCAACAATGAACAGGATGGTTTTGTCAAGTACACACTTAGCCCTCGTATAAGCATAGTTGGCTACTATTTCCCACCCACCGCACCTATAGTCACCAAATGCATAATATAGGTATCACTTCCGATGACGAAAAGGACCGCAGGGTCAAGTACACTTTAGACCTTATAATAAGCATAGTAGAATGCCATTCCCCACTTACAGAAGCTATAGTCACCATATTCATTTCATAGACATAACCTCCGATGACATACAGGGTGGTACTGGCAATTACATTTTAAGCACACATATAAGGATAGTTGCCCGATTTTTACCACCCACCAAAGATACGACCTCCAAATTCATATCACAGACATCATTTCCGACCTCAATCAAGGATATAGGACAAGTATGCCTTAAGCACTGTTACAAGTATGGTGAGTCAGCATTTACAAACCTTGGAAGTTCGGGAACATGTAACAACTATCCACACATGTAAAGAAATTAAAGGTAAAAATACAAGTGAATTGCAAAGTTACCATTGTATGTAGGAGTGTAGGGTCGGAAGCAGCACACACATATGCATCTGCATGCACGCACTCGACAATCGACTACTCGGATTCCCATCAGCGACAACTAGCAACCCATCGCCAACTGACATGCTGGCTGTATATATACGAATGTGAAAAAATATATAAATAAACATTAGCATGGGTAACAAACAACGAACAACTATTTGTGAAAAAATCAAATATATACAAATGTGCACTGTGCATGATGTACATAGTCATAAGTAACAGTAAAATACATATATAGTAATACAAACGAACATCATCAGTCCTACACAAGGAATGGCAACCCAAGTCATCGCTAGCATAAGTAAACCCACCAGAAATAAAATGAAAAATTAAGATGTATGCAATTACACTGATAACAAGACATGCCGTCGCACATTACATTAAAACATTGATGCTATTCCCC
Source organism: Clitarchus hookeri (assembly GCA_002778355.1). Lineage (NCBI taxonomy): Eukaryota > Metazoa > Arthropoda > Insecta > Phasmatodea > Phasmatidae > Clitarchus > Clitarchus hookeri. Next base: position 19,028 of record NQII01010152.1, on the reverse strand, counting down.
ACCTGTGGCATACAGGGTGGTTCATAGGGTCAGAGTTAAATCCTCCAGGCACAGACTATAAGGTGCCCTGAAGGTTGAGGGTATATCAATAAGGTAGTCTTTCGGTGTTTCACTTAACTGGTCGGTTATATTGCACTTCTTACACGCACTATGGTTCTTGTTGGTGGAAGGAGGGATGACCTGCACCCTCAAACTTACCCTGTCGGCTTATTCTTCCGCAGAGCGTATCCCTGTTGCCCCATGGTTTGTCAAAAGGGGGGTAGGGGGAGGAGTGCTCGTGGTACCACTTTCAATTTGTCAGCCATTTTCTCTGGCGTGAAGCTAGAGGTTATCTTGCTTGGCTCTGCAATTTCTCCTGCTTTCCTATGTATTTACGCAGCGCCTTCCGGGTTCTTCGGAGATATGCCAGCTCTTACTCGGCATAACCTTGACAAGTGTAACTGCGATCCGTCCCCTAGGTTGACCTGGCTGTCCACGTGACTCGCGACATGTGTCAACTGGTAGGCGCTCGCGGGGAGGATACTATGGCGGGGAGGTCAGCGAGGTTTCTACTCCCAATATGCGTTACACATCAACTCCACCCCGGCTCTGCGAAGCTGACCTACCTGCGCCAAAATTTCGGTTTCGGTTGCCTCTCTGTCTGTAGTCCTGATTCTGTGGCTGACGGTCCATGCTCTTTCGTCTCGCTGCACAGCAGCTGTGGCCGTCCTTCCCTGTCTCTCTTCTCCTTCCACTTGTCCCCTCCCTCCTGATAACCAAGGACGCGTGCACTGCAGTCACTATCTATCTAGACTCCTGTCTGCAAGAAGGGTCTAACTAACACTCTGACTCTGCATACATATTTTGCTAAAGGCAGATTACTTTACAATTTACATATTATGTTTAAAATACATCGCAGGCTGATCTACTTCTTGGACTTTCTAAAGAAACAACTTACGCACTTTCTTACAGGGTTACAAACATTGTTACATTGTTACACAATTATACAACATGCCCTAAATTGGTCTCTCGACATTGTTTAGGTGTTGACAGGTATTTATTTAGTGTTACATCATCACATAGGCAGTACAAATAAAACAACACTCTTTTCTGCTAGGCTGGAACCTCTCTCCTAGTTAATGTCTGGCACACTGCTGTTTTTACAAAGGTTTTTCCGGCAGGCGGAAGCAACACACACTTAATATGTCGCTAACTTACACATTGTATTGTTTTACTGTTACGGCAGCTTCACAGGCCGTGGAAAGAAAAAAAACTCTCTAATCTGACTATTTCTGCCACCTCTTCCTTTTACAGGCAGTCTTGGAAAACAAATGTATTTTATACACTGGGAATATACACACTATATTCTTACCTTATACAGTTAGTACACTCAGATACAGGCATCTGGCGATTTTTTCGGCTGTGGGACGTCCTGCACTTATTTCTCACTGCACAGATGTTCGGGCTTCTCACACATTCTAAGGTTACACAGGTAAACAAATAAAAACACTTAGTCGCACTTCAGTTCCAGGGTGAGGTTTCAGTTCCAGTGTTAGGTAGTGCATGCTGCCCTACCTTTCTCTCACAGCGGGTGACATGAGTAAACCTGGCTTCCCTCATGTCACACAGAGTCGTAGTCGGCTCGGTTCCCGTGTTATGTACTTGCGATGTTCCCGGTAGAAACCGGGTTCCTCTCGGCCTCTGCAGATGCACCAAGGTTGCACTCGCCTGACTTCGATTCCTGTCGGACTATGGGGCGTGTTTTCCTGCACTGGATCCCTGACAGCGTGCGGGCATGAAGTCTGAGTTGTCATCATCTCGCCAGGGGGCCCNCGCCTTCGGCTCGGCTGCTGTCACCCGGTACTTCCTCGCCTCTCGGATTTTTTCTCGAGTTCATTGCTTTGTTGGTGCTGACTCGTCTTGGGGTTGCGCCATACTCGCTGTTTGTTTCATTTTATGCCTTCTATTCCCTGTTATTTCACTCGTGGTTTATACCTCTTCCTCATTTACTTTCGGCCTCCATTCGCTTTCTCGCCCTCCCTTTCTTTGGCTGTCCTCCCCTTTTATCCCACTAGCCTGTTCCCCTTCGCTCACCCGTCCGCTTTCGCCCACTTCTTCTTCGCGCGTACCTTCTCCTTCCTTAGCCTGTTCATTTTCTCTCGCTTCGTATGGCACCTGCGTATTTTCATCCCGTTTAGTGGCTGTTGTTTTGGGCTCCTTTATTTGCAGGTGCAGTGGCCCGTGCGCCCTTGTGACACTGAGATAGTGCGGATGGGCAATGGACGGCTTATCATTTTGATCCTCTATCCCCGCATCCTGGCTCACCGTTCGGTGACCTAGTGACAGACTGCAGGTTTCCTGTGGGCTGTCCCTTGTAATTCCTGTGGGACCATTGGTGTAGGGTTCGGGTATAGGGTGTAACTGGTTCCGTGGCACCTTTCGCATATTTCACCTCTTATCCTCGGCTACTATATACGGCCCTCGCCACTTAGGCGCAAATCCCGTGCAGAATTTCTCACTAGCTCTGCTTAAAGGATGGTTGCGTATTAATATGTGACTACCCTCGGGCAAGTGTTGTCCAGCGGTCGCTTGTTCTGGGTATTTCCGCCGGATATATCGTTGTTGGTTTCTCTAAGCTGCCCCTGTTCTACATATCGCCTCTCTTCGTATTTCTTCGGGGGCAGGAAGTTCTGTAGGTTCTGTTCCCCACTGCCACTCTCCAGGTCTGCGGAGATTGTATCCCAGTATTGGATGGCTGGGAGAAGTTCCAATGACGTCATTGTGCCTACGTCGCAGTGTATACAGGATCTCAGGTAGCTGTATGTCCCATTGAGTATGATTCGTGCCCATTATTATTTGCATACTCTTCTTTAATTCCTAATTCCGGCATTTGGTAGGGTTGGCCTGTGGGTGGTAATCTATAGCCTGTCAAAACTACTGCTGACATCAGACGTTGAAAAGTAGCGGCTGCATTCTTCAACCCGAAGTCCATTACAGGAAACTGCAGGGTTTCACCTTGTGGGGTCGTAAACGCCGTATATTTCCTGGATCCTGGGTGTATCGGGATTTTCCAGTATCCACTGTGCATGTCTAGAGTGGAGAATATACGTCCGTCCCCTAGATCACGGAGCATATTAGCCAGGTTTATAGTTGGGAGTGCTATAAGGTATGTGATATTTTTTAAGGCCTGGTAGATGACACAAAAACCAAGTTCTCCATCTTTCTTTGGCACAAGCACCACTCTGGCGTTATATGGTGAGTCAGTTTGCTCCACTATTCCTTGCGATTTCATTTCGGCTACCTGGTCTAATATTATTTGCCTGCAGTAGGTGGACGGGTTACCTGTTCGGCAGTATATGGGGCGAGCATCGGTTACCCAGATTTCATTTTGAATGGCAGTGGTCTGATTTAATCTACTGGTATGCTCGAATACGGCTATGTGAGTGTTGAGTATCTGCAATAATGTCCTCAGTTGGTCAGTCCCGAGTTGATGGTTTACCTCTTCAATACAAATGTCTTGTAATTTTTGCGGGTTCATTGTGGCTTCCCAGTTTATGGCCATCCTATTCTGTTTGCCCAAATATAGGCGCTGTTGTCCACAGTCGATTATGCAATTTTAGCTTGTTCGCCAATGTTGCCCGAGGATAATCTCCTCCACTAAATGAGGTGCGCAAAAAAATACAGTTTGGACGGTTTCTACCTCCGTGGAAACTGCCAATGTAATAACTCCGTCTATGGTCAGTCGTGACTCAGACTGGGCCATTTGAATTATTCTGGAATTTTTCTTTATCTGGCTTTTCTGTTTGGGATTTAGCAGCTGGCTTTTAATGAAATTGCCGGTTGTGGCAATGTCGAGTACTGCCTTAAGATTATAATTATTTATACGGATTCTTATCCGAGGAGCGTGTGTTCCCGGCCTCAGATCGCTTAACGTTAAAATTGGTTCCACCCATTGTCTTATGCCGAGGCTGACGGGCGACTCTGTGTCCCGGCGGCGGCATTTCCCGGCTCCCTCTTTCCAACCTTACGGTTCCCCTTCCCTATGTCGAGGGGGCCAGCCGTGGTGTCTTTTTCCTTAGCGGCTGCTATGCAGTTTCTCACTGTGGGACAGTCACGGTGCAGGTGTCTCTCGGGGCAATACCAACACTTCGGCGGCAAGGATTGTCCCTCTGTGCCTCTAGTGGGTCTGTTATTCTCTGCCGTTCGCGCGGCATGGACGGGTGGCAGGCGGGTTGGAATGTTTGCTTTTTCCTTTTTTTCATAATCGAGCTTCGCCTTAATCGCTCTCTCCACCAATTCATCTATGCCCGTCGCCTGCGGATGTCGTAGGGCGCTTCTTATCGCTGGTAGCATTAACTTGGTAATGATATGCACTCCCTCTACCTCGGTACTTTCGGGAGCGATGCGGGATTATATTTGCGCTTTTCGCCTAATAAAAATCTCTGATTCTTCCCGCCTTTGTTGTTTGTGTGTGTAAAAATATGTTCTTAAGGTGGTAAGGACTTCCTCCCCTGCGAACTTATTTTTCAGGCAGGTAACAAACTGCTCCCAGCTCATCACAAACTCGCCATATTTGTTCCACCACATAAAAGCAGCGCCTTTTAACTACTCTCGTGCCTTCGGCACCCACAAATTATTAGGAATCCCGCTGGCCGTGTTCACATTTATCAATAAAATACACCGGGTCTTCATGAGGCCTGCCTGAAATTTCGAACAGCACTATTTCTTCGGGCATTCTCCGTGTCGGTTCTACATAGCTAGCGGGGGTTCGGTCTGGGGGTGAAACGTGTTCTCCTTCTCCTTGGTTTTGGCACATTCGTTGATCTCGGCATTTCTGGCAGTTGTATTGGGTGCCTACAGTCGGTCGGAATGTCTGGGGCCAAACAATACACATATTACAATAGCACTGGGAACAGACGCTGCACCAGATTCTGTATAGTCCTGTCCTGCTACAAAATGGAGCAATGCATGGCTCTAGTTGAGGACTTTCGTCTTCGCTTCCCACATCCCTCGTCCATAGGTTATCCAGGGTTCCTTCGGCTCTCGCATCCCTTCCCTCCGGTGTCTTGCTGATACACGTATCCTCCATATTTTTTGCCCGCCACCTTTGGAATCCCTATTTTGCCGGCCTAGTATCCTTGCCTCCTCTAGGGCGAATTGGTCGTTAAGTTCCACAGGGTGTGAGACTCCCTAAAGTCTTTGGTTCATCCTGACTAGCTCGATAATTCGGTATGGTTCAGCCTGACTAGTTCGGTAATTCGGTATGGGTGAGACACCTTTTCTCGGGTATAGCCTGAGTCTTGATTCGGTCTCAACAGATTTATCTACGCCCCATGTTGGGAAGCCAATTTAACTTGATGCTATTCCCCACCTATGGTATACAGGGTGGTTCATAGGGTCGGAGTTAATTCGTCCAGGCACAGACTATAAGGTTCCCTGAAGGTTGAGGGTATATCAATTAGGTAGTCTTTCGGTGTTTCACTTAACTGGTTGGTTATATTGTCTCGAGTTTAAACATACAGAAACACTTCCGAGGTGTGGTACTCTATTTAACTAACTCGGATTAACTGTGGGCGACGTTGTGGGGAAGGGGAGATTCTTTGGGAGTCGACTTGATACTTAGCTCTTCTTGTAGTGCTTGGTATATTGTCGGCTATTGATGAGATCCAGCGATGTGGGCGGCCTTGGAAAAGGCCCGCGTTTGGTGTCGTCTCCCTCGGCTGCTTCTCTGAGTTCACGCCTTGATGCTCTCCTCTCTTTCCGACATCATCTCGTGATTTCCGATGTAACTGCCTCTCTCGGCGCGGTGATAAAAACAGTCGCTCTCTTCTCTCGTAACTTCGCTTATATCCTTTCTTCACGCACTTCCTCGATTCCTACGTGTGTATTCCCTTGTTGACAAGGGGGGAGAAGGAGGGTGCAGTACCAAGCACTTCTTACATGTGTCATGGTTCTTGTTGGTGGAAGGAGGGATGACCTGCACCCTCAAACTTACCCTGTCAGCTTATTCTTCCGCAGCATATATCCCAGTTCTCTCGTGGTTTGTTAGAAAGGGGGGTGGGGGGAGGAGTGCTCGTGGTACCACATTCAATTTGTCAGCCATTTTCTCTGGAGTGAAGCTAGAGGTGCTCTTGCTTAGCTCTGCAATTTCTCTTGCTTTCCTACGTATTTACATAGTGCCTTCCGGGTTCTTCGGCGATATGCCAGCTCTTACTCGGCACAACCTTGACATATGTAACTGCGATCCGTCCCCTGGGTTGACCTGGCTGTCCATGTGTCTCGTGACACATGTCAACTGGAAGGCGCTCGCAGGGAGGATAATATGGCAGGGAGGTCAGCGAGGACTCTACTCCCAATATTCATTACACATCAACATGTATGAATTAATATAAATAAACACCGACAGCCTAACGTTAGGGTCGGGGATACCGAGTGTAAAATATATAAAACTGACCTGAACAAGAAAAATCAGTCATGTAACAAACAATAAAGGACTAGTAAATACACAAGTACATCATGAGCATTATGCCATAATGAATAACAATATAATTTAAAATTTTCCTGGAGGAGCCACAGCCCAAAATAGTGATATCAGTGTTGATATCACCCCAACATGAGAAAAACACTATTGATGAAAAGGGCCAACCCAACAAATGAGTACAATATGTCAAGTACGATACACATTACCCGACTTGTAAAGACTGTGTTCCTTTGCTCGACACAAAACAACATACATTTCAACCATAAGTCGCGCAAGAGAGGCATTACTGTTTCAAGCCGATGGAAACAGATATATAAAAAAAACAATAACCATAAAAACAAATAGTTATTAATAATTAACAACCAGTGTATATTCTGCTACCATCGAGTGCTATTCGCTATGTAAGGCAACAAAATTACCATTGTGAAGTGTGGGAACGATAAGAGGACAACACTGCTACACACTAATGCAAACAGATATAAAAATATAATGTAAATGAAAACTATGTATAACCACTTACCAACCTGCGCAATCGCATATTACACAAGCATAGTTTGCTGTACGACATGTTATACGATGCTAGACAAGACCAGGACGCCCCGGTCAGTACAACAGAATAGCAAACGACTTCGTTATGAACCGATTTAAACGAAACCATCGCATTCAGAGAAGAGCCAACACTCCTCACAACACTAGCAGCAGAATGCGTCCGAACCGGCCGGTTTGTCCCTATCAGCTAACATCTTCGGAATCTGTAAGGTTTCCCAGATGGTCGGCCGACAAGGTGAGCACCACTCAGGTCTCGGAAAGTCAAAAAGAGGACGCATAACACTAGACAAGAGAGACGCATCAGGTTCCACGGTGGCAGACCAGCCGAGTCACACATGAACTTCCCTTTGCGAGGGTTTCCAGTTATTCAGCATAAGGTAACAATTTATCCCATATTAAATACTATATATATATATATATATGTGTGTGTGTGTGTGTGTGTGTGTGTGTGTGTAAGAAGTGTGAAAAGGGGCATTCGAACGCAGGTTCGTGACAGGGAGCCGGGAGCCCCGGAATGCAAAAGCAGGAGGAATGAATTTGCAGGATGAATGCATTTGCGAGAGGTCGGCGATGTTGGCAGCCATGTTTGCAGTCAGTACATTCTAGAACATACCATCCCATGGAGGCCATTTCGCCAGCCAGTAAATTAAAAAAGTTATGTAAAAATAAGTATTTTTTTATCGGCTGCCATATTGGATGATGTCTAGAACATGCAATGAAATGAATGCGATTTTGCCAGCCAGTAAATAAAAAAGTTATGTAAAAAGTTATGTAAAAATCTGTATGTAAATTTTTTTATCAATTATCGGTGGCCATAGTGGATGAGGTCTAGAACATGCAATGATATGGTGGCGATTTTGCCTCCCAGTAAAATAAAAAGTTATGTAAAAATAAGAATAATTTTTTTTCAAAATTACCAGTAGCCATATTGGATGGTGTCTAGAACAAACCATCCCATGGCGGCCATTTTGCCAGCCAGTAAATTTAAAAAGTTTTGTAAAAGAATTAAAAATTATCGGAGGCCATATTGGATGGGGTCTAGGACAAACCAATGCATGGTAGCCATTTTGCCAGCCACTAAATTAAATATATATTTTTATTTAAAAAGGTATACAAATTTTAAATTATCGGCAGCCATACTGGGTGGTGCCACCCCTGTAACTTCGTCGTCGTGATCCCCCTCCATAGCAGCAGCCACGTTGGCACCACCACCTCAGCAGCAGCAGCGGCCATAGTTGCAGCTATGTTTTCAGTCAGTACAGAAACCGCAGTTACTGGTGGCCATGTTTGCAGTCAGTATAGTTTGTTTCAATAGCGGCCATTTTGCCAGCCGGTAAATTAAAAAACTTATGTAAAAAAATGTAAAAATTACTATATATATTTTTTTTTAATTATCGCCAGCCATATTGGATGCTGTGTCACCCCTGTCTCATCGTCGTGACCCCTGCTCCGTAGCGGCAGCCATGTTGGCGCCACCACCACCACCCTCTAACCATTAAATCGTGCGAGGCTGCACACATTGAAGGGTTTTTAAAAAAAGTACTTGATTAGCAGCATAATTATTGATACATGAAATGAATTGAAAGTATCAATACCTCCAAAAATAATATGTTTTTAATATGCATATATATATAACTTCTTGTTGTTGTTGTGTTAGTTTCTTAGGCGTTGAAGATGATGATGAATATTCCAAATTAACCACTTGCAATTATCTCATCTCAGGTATTCAATTGAACTCAACACACACACACAGTAAATAAGTATTTAAGAAAAATATGATTTTTTAAATAAAAATAAATAACAAGCATGACACAGGCTTATTTACGCCTTTTATTAAATGCAATACGTACACACATTGTATTTCTCAGTAAGCAATCTGATTTTAATGAATCACATTTCAGCAGTAAAAAAACTTTTTTCCAATGAACCTCGTCACGAGTTACATTTCATTAACTACAGTTAAAAAAACGTGACGTAGAATGAATACACACAATTTTGTAATGAACCTCGTCACATGTCACACCTGCCTTTCTCTTCAAAGTCACAATTTCGATGACGTCCTGAAGGAGCCAGAATAGGTTTATTTCGATCGCAGTCTTCGGATGGTCCGCATTGACAAACACTTGCACGCCTTGTTGTTGGTGCCTCCAAATGTCCCTGCTCGATGTAGAAAGAATCATGGCAGTAGGAAACAATTTCAGTTGCATCATAGACGGCTAAGTTACGTCTGGCGGGTACGTACATTTGTATAGACGACCGCCGCTCCGAAAAGAAATGAACGAAGCGTAATCTGTAATATTGCCAGACGTGATGCTTGCTTCATTGAGTAAGTTTGGAAATGCCTGGTTGAAATAATACGTCGAACAACTCACATGATCGACGGCGGATGAGGGCTCCATTCGCAGTAGTGGAGTTCTTGGCGTCGGCGCACTAGACAAAGTATTGTAGCAACCTCTCTATGGCGACGGCTGCAGCTGCGTGTGCTACGTCGTCGCTGAGGGTGACAGTAGAAGATTCATCCAGTTGACCAAAGTTGACTTAGACACATTCACTGAAGTAGCTGACCAACCGCTCTTTATTAGAAGTAAGAGGAAATATTGCTGACGAAGTTGGTAACTCCAAGACCTACATCCAATTTCCCCACTTCACATTTTTTGATGTTTGCACAATATACTTATGCAGAAAAGAAACAATGTCTGTAATGTCGTCTCGCACGGCTATCGCGGTTGTGTGAACACGCGTCGTCGTCAGTAGGTCAAGACACTCCCACGGGCCAATACCTAGTACCGTGCATGTAGGCGAAATAATGCTGAAAACTGTAAAAGAACGGCGTCCTTAATTGCAATCTTCTCTACCGCCTTCGCAGGGGAAGGCGAAAGCGCACGTTTAGTAGCCGGAGACGTAGGCGGAGTACCGATCACCTCAAAGTCAGACATATTGTCGCCGGTGGACATAACGCACAAAATAGTCTCCAATAGTGGCAGTTCGAACAGCGTCTTCCCCGAGAAAGCAAAACTGAATACTAGCCAATGCAAATGGCGTATATATATGCACCTGCTATCTACACACAAATTACGCTGGCGTTCCCCTCTGAGAACATAACGTAATAAATGATAGGATGAAATTTCGGCGCAATTATAGGAGGGCAGCCGTAAGGGACCTTCTCACGCTACAAAAATGGTCAGACATCGTTAAAAAACAAATTATGATGAATGTGTAGACGCGTTCTCACGCCGCCATGTCTTGAGTCATCACCACGCAGAAATTGATTAAAATTATGAGTCGCCGCGGCAGTGGTATTTAAGACCGCCATTTAAGACGATTTATGATGGATGTGTCTGCGCGTTCTCGCACCGCAAAGGCGGCCAGATGCCTTAACTTCTGAGTCAGCGCCAGTGGCATTTAAGAACGCCGTAAAAGACGAATTATAATGTTTGAGTTACTGCTGTGCGCCAAACTGATTTTAATTTACGTGATGCCGCCACAAAAACCTGCAGCTGCAATGATTCTTTCTACATCGAGCAGGGACATTTGGAAGCACCAACAACAAGGCGTGCAAGTGTTTGTCAATGCGGACCACCCGAAGACTGCGATCGAAATAAACATATTCTGGCTCCTTCAGGACGTCATCGAAATGGTGACTTTGAAGAGAAAGGCAGGTGTGATGTGTGACGAGGTTCTTTACAAAATTGTGTGTATTCATTCTACGTCACGTTTTTTTTAACTGTAGTTAATGAAATGTAACTCAAGACGAGGTTCATTGGAAAAACGTTTTTTTACTGCTGAAATGTGATTCTTTAAAATCAGATTGCTTACTGAGGAATACAATGTGTGTACGTATTGCATTTAATAAAAGGCGTAAATAAGCCTGTGTCATGCTTTTTATTTATTTTTATTTAAAAAATCATATTTTTCTTAAATACTTATTTACTGTGTGTGTGTGTGTGTGTGTGTTGAGTTCAATTGAATACCTGAGATGAGATAATTGCAAGTGGTTAATTTGGAATATTCATCATCATCTTCAACGCCTAAGAAACTAACACAACAACAACAAGAAGTTATATATATATGCATATTAAAAACATATTATTTTTGGAGGTATTGATACTTTCAATTCATTTCATGTATCAATAATTATGCTGCTAATCAAGTACTTTTTTTAAAAACCCTTCAATGTGTGCAGCCTCGCACGATTTAATGGTTAGAGGGTGGTGGTGGTGGTGCCAACATGGCTGCCGCTATGGAGCAGGGGTCACGACGAAGTTACAGGGGTGACACAACATCCAATATGGGTGCTGGTAATTTTAAAAAAAATTAAACCTATTTTACATAACTTTCTACTAAATCTTTTTAATTTACTGGCTGGAAAAATGGCCACCATTGAAAACAAACTGTAGTTATTGCAAACATGGCCACCAGTATCTGCAGTTGCTGTACTGACTGCAAACATGGCTGTCACTATGGCCGCTGCTGCTGCTGAGGTGGTGGTGACAACATGGCTGCCGCTATGGAGGGGGGTCACGACGACGAAGTTACAGGGGTGGTACCATCCAATATGGCTGCCGATATTTTAGAAATTGTATACTTTTTTTTAAATAAAAAAATATATTTAATTTAGTGGCTGGCAAAATGGCTACCATGTAATGGTTTGTTCTAGACACCATTCAATATGGCCGCCGATAATTTTAAAATAATTTATTCTTATTGTTACATAACTTTTTACATAACTTTTTTAATTTACTGGCTGGCAAACTGGGCACCATGTGATTGCATGTTCTTGACACAATCCAATATGCCCACTGATAATTTAAAAATATATATACTTATTTTTACATAACTTTTTACAAAACATTTTTAATTTACTGGCTGGCAAAAGGCTGACATCTGATGGTATGTTCTAGAATGTATTGACTGCAAATATGGCCGCCAACATGGCCGCCAACATGGCCGACCTCCTGAAAATGCATTCCTCCTGCAAATGCTTTCTTCCTGCTATTGCATTACAGGTCTCCCGGCTCCATGTCACGAACCTGCGTTCGAATGCCCCTTTTCACACTACTTACATATATGTACTTATTTGAATACACGTTGTTTATACTGAAAGATCTTTATATCATATACGAAATAATGTACGAGGGTTATTCGCAAAGTAAGGTTCGATTTCTTATAAAACATAAACTATCACAGATTTTTTTCAAAAAACGTTTTTTATTTAATTCCTTACATGTTTCATTATTTTTTACATAGTTTCCATATTTGTTTAAACATTTGTCATAACGTTCTACAAGCTTTTGTAGTCCTAAGTCATAGACGTCTGCCGCCTGTGAGGATAACCAGTCTGTAACTGCTTCTTTCACCTCGTCATCTGTGGCGAAGCGCTTGCCGCCGAGAAACGCATTTGGGTAGCGGAACAAGTGAAAATCGCTCTGGGCTAAGCCTGGATTGTACGGTGGGTCGTCAGTCTGTTCTCATCCAAAAGATCTGATTATATTTTGGGTGTGATTGGCAGAATGGGGTATGGCATTGTCATGCAGCAACAAATCTCCAGGTGTCAGAACGCCACGTCGCTTATTTCGTATTGCACGTCGAAGTTTAGTCAGGGTAGCGCAGTAAGCGGCTGCATTGATTGTTGGCCCTTTCTGCATAAACTCTACTAACAAGTCTCCATGTATATCCCAAAACAGAGTTGCCATATCCTTGCGTGTTGAGATTGTCAGCTTGGCCTTGACTTTGACTGGTGTTGTCGGGTGACACCATTCCATTGACTGACGTTAAGACTCTGGGGTCATGTGAGAAACCCACGTCTCGTCCCCTGTGACAATCTACTCTAAAAATTTATCACCTTCCTTATGATATCGGTCTAAAAAATCAAGAGCACAAGCTATTCTTTTCATTTGGTGTTCCTCAGTAAGCAGACTGGAAACCCAACGTGCTCACAATTTGTGAAATTGCAAATTTTCAGAGACAATTTTGTGCAAAGTTGTTCTACCCACATTCAGAAATTCCAATGCTAAATTTGAATTTGTGAATCGCCGGTCTTCACGAATCGTTTCGTCCACGGCTTTGACCAAATCTTCTGTGATCACTGATGGTCGGCCTGATCGCAGTTCATCATGGGCATTTTCCCGTCCGTCTTTGAAAGCTCTCACCCACTTACGCACTGTCGATGCACTTCCGCTGCTGAAACGTTCCTTGCTGTCAAAAACCGAATTACTGACCATATTTCACAGTCGGAGGGTTGATCAATTATTTTTAACATTTTGAAATGACCCTGTAAACAGCACACTGCAACAATACCAATGCAAATGGCGTCGTTTGACGAGCATGGCATGCTGGAAGTTGGTGCGCATGCGCGTTACAATATTCGCGTGACATTCGATTAGCTACGGCGATTCGGACCTTACTTTCCGAATAACCCTCACACATTTAAACCATTGCCTTCCATAGAGAAACATCACCTCTACAGAATGAGACAAAGTGATATAAAAAATTATATAAAAGCAAATAGTACATGTACTTATTTAAATACATACCATTTATAATGATATAACTGTTAGCACACTACAAAACGAGTTACCCGTGAATCGCTTCCCACAAAGTTTTTTTTAATATAGAAATATCATTAAATTTACGAACTTTTAAATGACGAGTAAGGAGGTATCGCAACACACACAAACACGCACATACATTTTAACTAAGTATGTACTCTGCTTTTAGAAGACCCAAAACGTAAAGAGAAGTCATTTACCTTAACTGAAAAAAAAACTGGAGTAGTTGTTTCATTCACAGAAAACCTGAGTTCGCGAGTGCATGTCGTATCTATCGATGGGAAAACTACGGAAACACAGACCACGATGACCATCCTGCCTTTCCGTGCATGGTATACATTACCGACCAAGAAAGCAACTCTACACTTACAAGTATTGTAATAATGCCACACTTGACAAAACATACTTTCTTTTTACATATGCTATTAAATTTTTTTATACGAAATAACTCATGTACCTTAACAACTATGGACACAGTTCATCATCCTTGAAAATAAAGTATCGCGGATTCAATCCCTATAGAGTCCAATCGTTTCACAGATACAAAATGATACACAATTAAAAAACGTGTGTGTATTGTATATCTACATATTTAAGTATCAAACAAGTCATGCAAAAATAGCAATGAACTACATATATCACCAACAAAATATTTTCGTACATAACCGTACTCAATATGTTCTACACATATACTCACAGCCTGTCTGTCATTTTTAAGTAGGTATCAAGCATATCAAACTGTGCCAACCCGAGATAGCCAACACAAACCATCATGTAGTGATAATCGTAAACATGCATACATTATGTAATAATGGTTCCCACTTCGTAACCCAGCATGGCAGAAAGCAGATCGTAACATATTTTTTCATCTACTGCGATCGTGTGCACTGTTACAATATGAAGACACAATCATTGACTGAACACTTACAATCTGTAAGAATGTCTGCATCGACAACAGCAAGGGACTATGGAGATTCGCTCCTTTCATCACGACAACATGAAAGTAGTCATTACATGTTCGACCACAGTGATAGTGTGAATAGACAGAACAAGAAATGCAAAGACAATGATTGTTTTTCATTGTGAAGGGAGTGGAAAAGATGTAGCAAGTTATTTACTTGCAGTCTACCAGACATTTACAAACATATTGTATTGCATTTATTAATCGATATAAATTAAAAAATGAAAACAAACTTTTTTTTTGTATTTATTTATATTCTTAACCGAATCACACACACATGCATAATATGTCATTCAATAAAGCATCTAGCTCTGAGATAATCAAAAATCAAATTCATCTCTTCGCTAACAGAAATATATACACTGCTCTGTAATGGAACCAACACCCGTAGTATATCAACCAAGCCATAGGGGTCTTGAGAAAATAACTAGCTAGACTTCACATCACTCTTCGTGGAGGTTCAAGATACATGTCTATAACTATGTTCTTCTGTGATGCGTAGGTTGTGAGATACCTGTGGACCATGGTACTGGGTTAGAATTAATGTTTCTTCTGCCCCAACTTCAAGTAAACCTTATCTTCAGTAACATGTTTACGCTTTTGCTTTGCAGATGTTGGCACTTCATCATCATCAGTAGAATATGCATATTTCACATCACCACCAGCAGACTTGGATGACACATTTTCGTTCTCGATGTCCTGGATAGTTGTAACTTATTCGTTTTTTACATTGCATGTTAGAGGTACATGTTTGTTGTTCAGAACTTCTGACGATCTGCAGGGCTCGCACTCTTCATAGTAAATGTCTGCAACACTCGTATTACCTTCTTCAGAAACTTTTTTGGAACGTGATGACGGCCCGGGTAATGTTATGGGCGCTTGAGTCATCGTTAGTTTACACGACAAATCGGCAGGAATGCTAGCCATAGCATTGTCTTACAACAATAAGTTCAGTGCATGCTGTGTCGTGCCAAGCAAATGTGTGTTACCTTTACATGTACCGGTGTATCTCTTTAGATTAACACATCTACCAAATGCTGCACTACACATATCACATTTTAGTATTCTGGAGGTCTTTGAACATTCGCTCTGTTCATGCCAATATGCATTGGAACTTTTATGGAAGGTCTTCCCACACTAACTGAATTGTTTTATACATAATTGTTGAACACTAGGTTAAATTTTTCTTGTAGTCGTACAGGACATACTCGATTGCATACACTGGCTGGTTTACATCATCTTCAAGAGTATGTGAACTCAAACACTTGTACTACTATGCAGTGCTGATTCCTCACTGCCGACTCCTCACTGCTGACTCCTTACTTCTGACTCCTCGCTGCTACCTTCACCCAGCACCGGTGCCGTACATGACAGTTTAACAACTGGGTGGTTTTCTGTGGTTGCAGATATTTATATTTCCATTCTGCTGGTCGAATACGAAGCCTCGTTGTAATTATCTTTGTAGTGTAGTAGAGGGAAATCTGTATGCACCTATTTGTAAATTAGACTAAGTGAATTCTGTTCTGAACTGTAGCTGATCTACCATATATTATGTCCAACCAGAACGCTTTCCCATGTATTCTTCTTCTAATGGCAAATTTTCTGTATACTACATTCAGCACTGTCTTCAATTTCGTACGGGTTATACAGCGGCATTTTCGAGGTCTTGAAAGCTCTCTCAATATATTAATTTTCATGTGGTTCTGGTTTAGTATATTTACATTCCAACCATATATTATATTTTACAGCACCTTCTCTTTCCCTGTCATATGTAAGTTGATGTATAATATTCTCCTTCATATGCCTAAGATAAGTACAAATATCTTGCACCATGACTAACGAATTAGATCCAACATAAATCTTAATTAGACTGCGGAAAGCAGATTCTTAAAGAATGAATCCATTCTAATTTGGTAAGCTTGCAATACATACAGGTGTAGGAGCTTTATATGTACACTTTTTCGTATGGTTGTCATGCGACTCATTACAAATTTTTGCATGATGTAAGTGTTTTTCACGTCACACTTCATCTGGAACGCCTGTTATTTCATGACACGAGAACTCACGACCACACTTATATTAACAACTAGTGATGTAGGCCCATCTGATCTTCTTCAAATATTTTCCAGTTTTCTTTTGTTCACAGGCATTGCAACTTTTTACTAAAGGTCTTGTTGCAGCAGCAACATGAATATTTTGATGCATATGGATAATTGTTTGCAATGTTCACACTCAGGTCTGATGTTGTCTATGGTGGCAGTGCTCCAGTATCCAATGCAGCAGATTCCTGACCTTCACATGTTTTGGATGCAGACAATACACTACATTGCTTAGCTGGCACAGGAGAGAGTCCATCACACATTGCAAGATGTATTTAAGTTCACATCGTCCAAATTGAGACTTGCAGTGTTCACATGTTAAGGTATATTGCTTCATGTTCATGGAAAAAGCAGTCTCATGTCGATGGGCATGGCAGCTTCTAGAAAAAGACTTCTTGCATAAACAGCACAAATGGCTTTCTGGAGTATTTTCCACCTTCGCTCGAGATGACGTTCACTCTTCGAAATTAGAATAACAACAAAGTCGATTCTACCAATTTTACATGCTTTATATATATGCACATATCTTCATATTTCGTCAGTGGGATTTAAGCTTTTTTATTCATTCTGTAAACATAAATTTGGCTAGGTATTGTATTTTTTTACTAAACCACCATGCAGCTGCAAATTGTTTTCACTTCACAGAGACAGATATTCAGTGGAACCACTGTATTACACCTCACATTTTATACTTTCTTGCGATTTTGCGACATTTTTTCCCAGTCCCTTGAAAAGTTTATAATAGGTCTTTCACTTTAGCTTCAAATCATGACAAACACTTTAACAATAACCCTGACTTATCTCCATCACACAGTGTTTTACATCTCTGATGCCACCGTGCGTAGTTACTTTTACTAAACATCTTACCACAATAGCCACATTGTTTCCTCCAGATTGGTGAAGGATTGTGTACATTGTTCGCATGAAGGTCGGAAGTTGGTGTTGTTGGTGTACAATATTCCATACAGCAGACTCCTGATCATTACAGGTTTGTTGCTTAGCAGGTAGAGGAACAAGGTCTTTGCATTTTTTCATATGTATGTTTAAACTGTCTGTAGGAGTGAACAAAACCTTGCCAATTATTACATCGATAGCCTGGGTGACACGGATTCTACTTGTATTTATGCTTTGTAAACTGAAGAGCCAAAAAAACTGGTACACATGCCTAATATCGTGTAGGGCCCCCCGAGTACGCAGGAGTGCCGCAAGACGACGTGGCATGGACTCGACTAATGTCTGAAGGTATGCAGGAGGCAATTCACAACATGAATCCTGCAGAGCAGTCCAAAAATCCAATCTCCGCCAATTTGAGAAAGGGTTGCACGTCTGTCATGTTTAATGATTCTCGTCAGTCGTAGTTTTTCCCGTTCTTTCACGATCTTTTTCCAGCCGCAGCGATGTCGAAGTTATNGCATTCCTGATATTCAAAGTACACTCGTGAAATGGTCGTACGCGAACATCCAAATGTTATCGCTACCTCGGAGATGCTATTTCCCATCTCTCGTGCGCCGACTATAACACCACGTTCAAACTCAATTAAATCTTCATAACCTGTCATTGTAGCAGCAGTAACCGATATAGCTGCCAACCGCATCGCGTTACTCTGATTGGTTCCATACCTCTGTTATTTGCATATCCACGCCTACACCAGTTTTTTGACTCCTCAGTGTACTACGGCCCGTTCGTTAGTTTCCACGGTGTCAGTTGTAATTAGAAATTCCTAAGTATAAATTGCGAGGCAATTTTAACTGTCCCAGGAACGATGATAGTCTTCCGATCGTAGCGGCGATGAACTCATAGAGTTGCTTCAGAATTGTCCGTTTCCGAAACCTGCAGCTATAGACAACACGNTTCGTTTCCGAAACCCGCAGCTGTAGACAACACGGAGGAGTGATTCCGCGTTTTGCACGTACGGAGCTCGTTTCCGTTTTCGTCGTCGTGGCGCGCGTTTCCGTATCTAAACTGTACACTTCCGTAAATAATTTTCGTGATTCTCAAGGAAAAAATGTTTTACCGTGTGTAGACCCTAACAGGAAATCATGTTAAGGGAGGAAAGGTCCAAGTTTCAGCTCTCGCATTCCCCAGCTCTGGGCTAAGCCCTGCAACCAGGAGACTAGGTAACGCACCTGAAATATTCACGCCAGTCGCCGGACAGATACAACCCTTGGATGACGACTGAGGCGAAGGAAAATGAAACGCTGGAGGCCTGAACAAAATAGCTCAGCCATCAAAGACGACGGGAAAAAAACCAAGTGTTTGGTTTTGATTTTTTCATCGAGACAAGCATTATTATCCAAAAAATTTCCATAACACACACACATAATCTGTTTTAAAAATTTTCAGTTAGTTACTCAGCATAAAGCATTGCCTTTTGTTTCTACTCAAAAATCTCTTCTGTTTTTCGTGGTCTT
>NQII01010151.1:0-55986 GCA_002778355.1 Clitarchus hookeri | reverse complement strand
TTTTATGTTATTGAAATTTGAAAATTACTTCTTTAAAAGTGAAATTTTCCAGTCTTTGTTATTAACGTGTGTCTAAACTTGGTACTGCCTTGTGATAAGGGTGCTGCAAAATAATACTGTGTAATGAAAATCGTTAAAATAAATTTTCCCCTCACATATCCCAATAAGATAAAACAGCCCTACCAGTATTACTACTTGACAGCAAAAATATGCTGTTTGGAATGGCAATTTAGCTGTAATATTCTGCGTTGAGTATTGGACTGAAGTTAGCTAACACCAGTCTTTCAGTGCTTGACATAAAGGAAACAAAACAAGGAAAATTTTAAATTGGACTCTTGAGTTTGTTTATGTTTTTTTCACTAACATAACATCTGAAGCGGAAGGATTGATAGTGGTCATGCTACTTTTCTAGAACTGTCAACATACATGAAATAGGATATATCTTATATTGCAGCATAAAATTTGTTTAGAGTGAATGGTGAATATTTAAAATGTGATTCTTAATTTTTAGGTTTGAGATCACCTGGTTTGGCTGTGTGTGTATGTACCCTCTAACAACTTTGTTCTTGCTAGACATATTTTTATGATATTTCATATTGAAAAATTTTAGGTTTTCTAGCTTTAACTTTTTTACTTTTAGCTAAAATCAGTTAGGAAAAGTTAGTTAGCACTTAGGCNAAATTTTAGGTTTTCTAGCTTTAACTTTTTTACTTTTAGCTAAAATCAGTTAGGAAAAGTTAGTTAGCACTTAGGCTGAAATGACATATCACCAAAAAGTTTTTTTTTTCCCCTGTTACTGTCTATGTTAGTAACAAATATTTATTGCAGATTCTAACCATGTTCTCAAAAATATTAAAATCTAATTTCAATTCACTTTTTTATAACCAGTTTGCATGAAATTAGGAATTTTCAAGTTACACAACACAGCATAAAACAAAATTAAATTATAATCCTTTTTGTCACATTTTTAAATAATTCTGCAAATACACATGGAACAAACATACATATAACAATATAATTTTCTTTTCTGATTCTCTACAAGAAAAACATAATTTATTTAATGCTGAAAGAGGAAAAGGACATCTTTTTGGGCAAATTTGAGATCAATTTTTTTATTTATTCTGTTATAGAACAAAATTATTAACATTTCAACACAAAAATCGCCCTTTTGTGTCAAAATTTAACAAAGATGAATTTTTTAAAATTTTAGTGAGGTAAAAAAAGTTGAGTAAAATGCAATTTAAGTTTTTTAGTATAACTTGTTGGAGCAATGGATATAGGTTGTTTGTGGATAATAAAGCACTTTTGTATACTCTGTTTAATATGTAATTTTCCCACCTCATCTCGGCCCTGACTTCGAATTTTAGCTCTTGTGTAAAATTTGCTTCACTGACAAGAGGTCTCGTTCCTCTTTCCACGTCATATTTATTGGTGATCCGAACCAACAAGTGCCAGAAATGGTTAAAAGTTTTATTTAACCCACATATTATTAAGTAACTTGCTTGGTATTGTAGCTTGGTGGTGTAGTGGTCGGAATACTCGCCTCCCACCTAGGCGAACCGGGTTCGATTCATGGTGGGGTCGCTCCTGGATTTTAGCATGTGGGAATCATGCCGGACGATGCTGCTGGTCGGCTGGTTTTCTAGGAGATCTCCCGTTTTCCCCGCCCTTACATTCCAGCTCTGCTCCATATTCGCCTCATTTCACCCTCATCAGCTCTCAAGACCTCAGTGTTAAGAGCCACCCAAATTTCTCCACTCCACACTTGGTATTGACAAATTTTACACAAATCAATGAGTTTTGGATAAAATCGGAGGAAAAGAAACACTGACCATTACTAGTTTATTTAACAGGTACTCAAACAAAATGATGGTATCAAAATCTGAGACTAGAAGGAAATTCTGATTTTAGATTATCTACAAGAATAACATTTAATAATTATTGCAGATAACACATTGTGTCAAAAATTGTAAATTCAAAAACCCTGAACCTTATTCCCACCAGTATACTAGACTATCTGAACTAATCAGCTTTCTACACATAGGCTACTACTGCATTTTCAAGACATTCTTTTGCTCAGAGAAGTGAGATGATAAGCTTATTTTCAAGGTCACAGAATGGTTTGTGAATGGAGTGTGAGAAGAATGAAAGCAGTGCAGAATGTGCGGTAGGGGGTGAAATGTCTGCTGATGGTGGTTTACTGAGTTCTCTCACTGACCACTAGGCATGGTGTTTGTCAATACCTAAGTAATAGTGGCAATTGCAATGGGCCAGCTAAACATCATTAATCTCCAGAAAACCATGCAGAATATTTAGCCTTGCCCAACAACATATATATATATATATATATATATAAATAAAAGTTGTTGGGCAAGGCTGAATATATATAATATATATATGTGTGTGTGTCTATATATATATGTATATATATATATATACACACACACACATACATATTCAATGGTTTAACAGTTTTGTTACATCATAAAAATTTCCAATATATAGCAATTTTTTGGTGAGAGCATTTAGAACATTAGTGGTTGGTTGGTTGGTATTGCCTCATTACGTATTTCTTCTGAAATCATATTGAAATTTTGTTAAAATGTTGCCTACAGTTCCTACATTGTTGTTAAGTCTAAATTTCTTAATAACGTTGGTTTGGGATATGTAATTTATGTAATCTTTTTAAGTTTATAAATTTACATTTTATTTTTATTAAAAAAATGTTTACAGAAAATTCAAACTAATAAGTACACATACTCAACATGTTGTGTTTAGTGTGGACATATTTTTTCCATGTATGCCAAAGTGGTCCTTTACTTGCAAATTTAGAGAATGCATTAATTCTGAAATGCGTTCTTTTTAAACTAAAAAAGGTTGGTATTTGTGCAAAATTCTAATACAGTATAAAGAAAAAGTTCGTGGTATAACTAGTTTGCCTCCTTCCCTTCACACATATATGCAAGTTTTTGACATGGTGCATTGACACCAGTATTTAATTTACTTTTTTGCACATCTATAGCAAACTGCTATGAAAAATTTTGAATGCATAGCACTAGAGGCAGATTGTGTAGCTGTTTTCACTGCAAAAACCAACCTCAAGAATTTCAGTGAAATAAAATTATTTATATTTACACTTTTACTTTCTGCTTCATCCTTTTCTCTTTTGGCACCTGTGTTGTCTTTATGAGTTATTCTTTTAGTTATCACATTGCTAAAGGACTTTTTATTTTATTTTCACAGAAGATTTTGTGTACTATGAAATTCTACACTACTACCCAGCATTGACAAGTATTGAGTTACAACACATGGTGCAGGCACTATCTTCAAAGAAAGAGAGAGAGAGAGAGAGATAGAGAGAGCGAGAGAGAGAGAGAGAGAGAGAGAGAGAGAGAGAGAGAGAAAGTAGTAACATGATGTTTGTTGTGAAGGCCTTCTTCCTCTCTGCCCGCCTTTTGTAGAAGCTTCGATGACTCTTGACTCCCGTTTCTTTTTATGAACGAATCTGATTTTCTGATTCTTATATCCTCTCCTCTAACGTTCCTTCGACTCGTTCCTTCGACTCGTGTTCTGCTTCTGAATCAGTGATGGCTCGAAAGAATCTATTACTTTCGTACCAAACGAATTGAAAGATTTTGTTCACTCTAGTTAATTTCAAACGAATCTTTCACGTACGACCCATCACTCACTATGTGCCACAATTAGAAATGGGTTGTTATAGCTATTTTCTGCACCTGCTCCAAACTGGTACAGATACAGACCTGTATCTGATACACTGTCTAAACTGATACACTTGCTCTAAAAACTTGACCCTTTCATGTCGCCGATAGTTCTGCACGCTGCCGCAGTGCCACTAGTAATTTGGTGAGAAAAATGCTGTGTGTTATATAGCAACAACTTATGATTTTTGTTAGAACAATGTACAATGCATGAGATTTGTCTGTGTATTAACGAAATTAGTAACTTTCAAATCTGACAATCTAAATACAAATATTATAATCATATACACATGACTGTTTGTATATAATAAATTGCTTAATATAAAAGGAGTGTTCCAGCCAAGCTAAGTTGTATAGACAATACTTTTCTGTAAAAAATAAGTGTCGTAAAGTTTTCGTTTTACATTTAACAACATATTATTTTGCATTGCTTCTGGTGAATCATAAAGGTTTTAATTAATTTGGCAGTGCAGTTTGATACGCATTAATAGAAATTGATCTAAGAAGATATTTGTTAGATTTTGATTGCTGCTTATATCAAAGCAGCTCTTCTTTTTTATTCGTAAATATACTTTTTAACTTTGTTTTAAATTTGTTAAAAATGCACAGAAACTGTCTTAGGTCTACTGACTTCGAAAAGAAAATAAACCATTAAATATTGACTCTGATTTTGCCATTTATCTGAATGGAAATGAGAATAAAGCCTTGTATTCCCTTGCCAGTGAATTATCAAAAATTTTAGCATATTATGTTAGATATCGTGCAAATTTTTTAAAACGGTGTGATTTTTTAATTAATTTTTTCTCAGTATGTGGGTTTGTTTTATTGTTCTATTTTACTACATATTAGAACAAAGTACTTGTAGTAATAGAATTTTAATGTAACTTGGATTTACACTGTATTTAATGATTGTTAGAACGAATAATTTATATTCTCTGCAATACATATGGGTACTTTTTTTTTTTGCAAACCAACTAAGTCATTTCTTTTGTAACATTTATATTTTTTGTGCCCAAAAATTTAATATAAATTTTGCTGTTTCCATAGCATTTGCTGTATATACAAGCACACAGAACCCATTATTTTATAATTGTTATTTAACAACTTGTATATAACATGCTAATGACTATTCAAAGTAATAATATGCACCCACATAATTTGTTTAAAAAAATTGCATAGGTTTTATTAAAATAATTACAAATCTACTAACTCTGCTGCACTTGTATAATACTTAAATTTCACCAAATGACAAATGGTGCTCAGCAACTAGCGTAACTATCAGCAACAAAAAAGAGCCATATTTCCTTGCTGGCAAGTGTCAAGACCTCCCCTTCTTAGACCGTGATCTGATACTAAGTATCTGATACAGGAATTCCTGAGCTTCCAGAGTGCGTCGCTGCTTCGCCCTTAGACTAAAGATGAGGTAGACATCTTGCTGTCCGTGCACAGCCAATCACAGTGTCCCAACATTGAACTGCTTTTCTGCCAACATGTCTAGCGAAAATGGCATGGTGTATTTTTGGTTAGAAAACTAAGCAAGTGCTTAGAGATGTTTTTATACTTCCACTAATCAATTTGTAATGCAGTTTGACTAAATTCAAATTGATAAAACTAGTTTATTAGTATAATAGTGCTTGTCATTTAAAAATTACAATATAAACAAACATGTTCTTCACTGTTGACATGTGACTTTGACAGTTATATATATTGGGGTAGGTCAATGTTGGGTACATGCGTAGAAGATGAATAAACGGTCTATCTCATTTTTAGTCTATGGCTTTGCCAGTCTCTCGAGTAGCGGGTGTGTTTTAGATACACATCAGTTAGGCGTGCATCAAATACGCACGTTATTGAGTATGCACATTATCAAGCATGTGTTTTGAGTTGGTGTACTTTGTGTTATATTATATTTTACAGTGAAATTAAGTATGGATAAGAACAAGATCATAATAACAGACTTTGTTTGCATGGAAATGTTCTAGAGAGGATAATAAACTTGCTATATGTAAATCGAGTAAATGACAACTTTGCTATAAATTATCCTCTTTAAAAAAAACTAAATCACTTCACTGTGCAGCCTCCAAATCTGAACCAAGAAATTGGGTTTCATCTTAACCGCACATTTTAAATACAATTAAAATTTTATTGTATCAGAATTACATGTAACTGCATATGCAACATATTGGCTGCGAATGTTAAACTGATACTAAATGTATCTGATACTTCTGCAGTGTACTCATTTACAGTGTGTATCAGATACAAAGTAGCAGGTTGATACTCTGTGACTCACCTCTAGCCACAATAAAGAATGCTTACCTCTGGGAACCACTGACCCACCCGAATGGAAACCAAGTCAAAAACTACTTTCCACGCACTCAACAATTCCCTCCTTCCTGCTTCCTCGTCCACCCTCCTGCATAGGTCTACCAGTAGAGACGTTCAACAGTGTAAACAGAAACTTAAGAGGAAAAAATATATTTTCCATTGAACTTTGCAGCATTAAGTTACGTATTTATGCCCTTTCAAACAACGGTCTGAACATAAATACTGCACATACTTACCATGCTTCAGCATTCTCGAAACAAGCTTAGTTCAAAAACGACTCGCTTGACAAGTCCAAACTGCATCACTTATGCCACTTTCAACCGCTGCTGTTGGTCGGACATGACGAGTGCTGGTAATGTTACTTTTTATTTGTCGTCCCTTCCCTTGGCGCCCAACAAAGCAGTGTGGCTGTGGGAAAGGTACTGGTTTGTAAGATGAGAATGACAGCTCAGTTCCTGCGTATATCTATGTTCGGTGGTATGCGCAGGATTAGTTAACTCTGTTTCATTCAAACAATATGCCAACCTTGAGCATCATGTACCGAACATAGCTGCTACAACATCGTAATTTGTGATGCAAATTCTAATTTGCATCGCATTGTGATAATTTGGCATCGCAAATTGCGATGCTTTACCGCTTAAATTAAACACTTGACTGACACGCAATATTTTTAGACAGTCAGTCATTGCATAGTTCCAATTAGTACAGATACCCCTCACAAACACACATGGGTGATGAAATTCTGTGGCATAATAAAGGATCCACCTATTGTTTGCTATGTGACTTATACATTGTATACTGGCTACAACCTGTCTTTAAGTACACAAGTCATAGGAATCTAATCTTAGGTGTAGAGTATGCTTTCCTATGCACCAAATTTATGTAATGTTCATACTTGAAATAGTTTCACTACAAATGGCAAGGGATTAAAGAAATTTTCCTGTGTAATAAGTTTGAACAAATTTGCACCTATTGTGTAAACACAGAGTAAGTTTTTCTGGTTATTAAGCCTAAATGTTTTATTTCCTTCAGAAACTTACTGAGATGGTTTTACTGTGTGTGTATTGGCAGTAATTAGTAATATTTTGCAACCTGTCATGCCTATTTTATAACAGAANTAGATGGTTTTACTGTGTGTGTATTGGCAGTAATTAGTAATATTTTGCAACCTGTCATGCCTATTTTATAACAGAAAGGTGATCTGTTTGTAAACTGGAAACATATTTAAATGGAATGTTTTTTAGTTTAAATTTTAATAACTTCACCTATAATTTTCCTTCCCTCATTTTAACAGATGAAAACTTACTTGATCATGAAAAGTAAGTTTGAAACATCTTTGTAATAAGCTGATAGAGCACAGTTGATGGTTTGCCCTTAGCAGTGGATGTTGCATTTTTAAGGCACATTGTGTTCTTCAACCAGTGTGTTGGGTTGCTGATCTGTTATTTCCAATACATGACCTGGCCAGTCGTTTATACTGCTCTGAAAACAGTTTAGATAAATATAATAGCTTTTAAATGACAGTTGAAATTGTGGTAGTGAATACCAAGGAATATTTTTGTGCAAATAAACAAATTACGACTTGTTCTGCTATACAGGTCGTTTGCCAATTTACATTTTGTTTCTGATTTTTCCTTCTTGACTGTGGCTGTGCTTTCAGTAAATGAATAGGTGTCGCACAGTAGTGTATAAGTTTGATTTTTCTGAGCACAGATAGTGTGGTTACAGATTTTTCAAATAGTGGTTTTGGTATCTCAAAACTTGTGTGATGTTGTTAATGTCACATAATTATTCTCATACATCTTTCTGTAGTGTATTGGGTTTCTGCCTTTGTAAGTGATACACCTATATTGATTGCATATTTTATTGCATGTGATCTGAGCTGCAAACTTATCTGGCTTATAGTGATTGGAGGAGCCTGGCCCAATTCAGTTCACAGTTGAGAACTAGCATTCCACTTGTTAGGTTCTACTTTTGAAGCCACAGTCTGGAATTGAGGAAGAACACAGGATTCTTTAGAACAGATACTGGAGAGTACTGAAATGGTCAGATTTGCTCCTGGTTTCTTAATATGTGTTCGTCCTTTGTTCTTTTGGTCCCTCAAGTATACTAGGAGCAACACTTGGAAGCCAATATTATAACATTTATTTCATAGTTGCCCAACTAGGCATTAGTTTACATGCATATCAGGTGAAATTATTTATGTTTTCAGCTTGATTTCATTTTTTTTATTTAGTTCAGTATTGTATGTGTGCATGTGTGTGTACATGCACACAGTAAACTGAATTTAGTTTTTTCTAATAAACGTAGTGTTTGTTATGTTCAGAAACAGTTTATTTTATTTGGTTTCTGGTTTATTTGCAGAATTTAAGTTTTCTTGTATAATTTTTTTTATTTTATTTTTATTTTAGTTGTTTATGGAAGAAAGAGCGATGTAAAGATGAACCCTAAGTGATATCAAGAATTACCCGGCACCATATGCACTACGGTAAGTGTCTGACCATCACAGACAATAAAAATAAGTTCTGTTTTAATGCAGCCAACTGTTTAGATAACAGCGCTGTTATTTATAGCTATGATTTATTGTCGTGCCATTATCATGACGACATAAGGTATCCAGCCTCCATAATCAACATCTGTTTATACTCACAACTGTTATGTCTATGTAAACATGGTTTAATGCTGCTGATGCAAAATGGTATCAAGATGATATTGGCTAGGCAAGTGTGATAAAAGTATTTGCACAAGTGAAATGGTGTACTAGAATTATTTTGAGTAGTTGTAGTTCTCCATTACATTGGAAAGTGTATCGTTTTATTAGTTTTTCTTTTTCTGTGCTTCAGTGATTAGTCACTAGATGGATGTATGTTTCAATCGTAAAGGAAGTGTTTTAAATAGGTGTGGTTTATATTTGGTGGTAAGAAATAAACTTTATAGCAAAAGGGTTGATACTTTGCAGCAATAAAAACTATTGCCTTTAAGCTGTATTATGTGTGTATGGAGATTGTAATGTATAGTGTTTCATTGGTGCAACATTTGCTGCATCAGCTTACCCAATAAGAATAACTTTTGTAATGTGTGTAGGCACTTTTAATAATTTGGCCATTTTTTTGAACATAAATATATTTTAAATTAGTGAAATCTTAAATTTGTTCCACTTAATGATGATATTCAAAAGGCCATACCAGATTTAAGTTTCAGAATTTTTTCTTTATCAACATCAGGTGTACAAATCCACTGTGTAAGTATGAAAACTTATTATTTTTTAATGTTTTGTTTTGTAACTTATTAGTTAACATGATTCTTATTCTCTATCAGTTTTTGTTTGAAAGTTATTCTATTCGTAAACAAAGTTAGGAGGGTAAAATACTGTAGTTAGACAAATTTTAATACAGTTACAATGAGGCATTGTATTTATACAAGTGTGCATAAATATGGGCCTGAGCAGATATAGTACATGTCATCGTGTTGTGGTTTATTTCAACTTCCTGGCAGCAGCCTCACTTCCTGTGCATGCCTAACGAGAGAGTGCTCGCTCCGTATACTGTAAACAAAGGTCTCTTTTACTAGCTGTTCTTGCATCTTTACATTTGGTTTCATTTTGGTGTTGGAATGAGTCCAGTTGAAGAAACAGAGGCGACAGAGAGAGGTGGTGGCTTTGTGATTTTGTTTGGTATGATAAAACATTCCAGGCTACAGTGTAGACAACTGGATGCGTGTATACTTTTTGGTTAAAAAAAGTTTGTAATTGTAGCTAAAAGATAAGTATATCAGTAAACTTCCCATTTTACATTTTCAGTATTTAGTAGAGATGGTTCATTTACCAATAATTTTTTGTTTTCAGACTTCAGCTTGTTCATATATTTGCCCTCAGTTATGTTTTCATATGTCTTCAGAACCATCCATCTTGTTGCTATGTCAGCTTGGGTGATGAGTTTAATAACAAATAATAACTATATGGTACTTACTGTCTCTTTTCTGTTTGGTTAAAACGTCCAGTGGATAATTAGATTATACTGTCAGGCTGTTGCAATTTAATGTTTAAATTTGTTCTTGGTGTTTGTTGTGAGAAATATTATAAGTTCATTTTAATGTTGGGTAACATTTAAAATACATAATTCTTATTTCCCAACCAATTTTTTTTGTGTTAGAAAGGTATTCAGATTTTGGATAATGTATTAAATGTTTGTATTGTTTCAGTAATGTCTGAGGGTTTCAAAGCCCGAGATATAGGGCTGAGAGCCCAGAAGAAAATACTTGGTCGTATGGCCAATAAAAGTATTGCCAAAGTGTTTATAGATGACACCACTTCTAGTTTGTTGGACAACGTGTACAGACTGTCTAAAGCTTATGTAAGTTTTTAACAAATGTTTGTACTTTGTTTCATTATTTCTAACTAATATTAGTTATAATTATTCATTTATTTAGGAGTTTTCTTTGGATGCAGTTGCAGAAACCTCATTAATGCAAACCTGAAGGGATAATAATTTTGCATTTTGTAATATGCTTTTTATTTACTAAACTAATACAAAACACTTTTTAACTAAGAGTTAATGCTGTTTAGTACTGACTAGCGAGAACTATGATAAATTATGGTCAGATTTTTCATGCATGCCGTTACTTATTCAGTATAATATCATAAATAAAAAGTTTGTAAAAGCCTTTAGTAAGTAAGGTAAAGGCATCAGAAGTTGACTCTGCTCCGTAAGTTGACACTTAAAATTATTATATCAATAAAATCATTGTTCTTTCAATATATTGATGGTGTTGATGATGCTAAAAATGGATTGTGCACTTTTGAATGCAGCAGTTGGCATATCTGCTGCGTAATTACAAAAGAATAAGACAAATATTTTGTAACTCCACTTGCTATGTTTGTAAAGAATTGGCACTCGTTGGACGCCCGTAAGCATTTAAGTGCAGCAATTAGTGTCTGCTTGGTGCAATGTGAGGTTATTTTGAATTTGGGTTGGTTTGAAAGCACACATACATGTTTCTTAACAAACTGAATATAACTTTCATACAAAAATGTTTTGAAGTGTATTTAAGAGTATGTTGACTTAGGGTACACCAAAACTTTCCATCGTACAACTTGATAATGCCACTGACATTTCTTTTTAATATTTGAAACAATATGAAGATTGTAACCTGTACATAATAAATAGCACATTAACATCTTAAAAATAAAAAATTATTAAATTATTTTATTTTATTTTTTACAGAAAAATTAATATAAACATTGAGCTCTGCATATATTACAGCAACCGCAAAGTCCATTTTCAATTTATTCTTGTAAGGAAATAAGAGTTTTTATTTAAAATATGTAAATTTATTTCAATATTCAGAAATTTTTAGAATAAAATAATGCCTCATAAGTTTAGGTAAGACCACTTGATGCCAAAAGTTTAGTTAAAACAGAGCGCCTCGTAATTTTCAGCAAGCATGAATTCCACTCTCAGTTGTTACCCATGAGAAAATGTCTGGTTTTATTAGATACATATAAATTTATTTCAGTGTTCAGTAGAGGTCTACGAACCTTGGATTTTTAGTTTGAGCTGAGCCTGAGCGAGCCTACTGAAAAGTTCCCGAGCTTCGAGCTCAAGCTGAAGCTATTCTATTGCAAACAAAAAATAATTTTTTTTTATAAAGGTAATTTTTATGTTTTGAAAGTAATCTGTGTTCAGATCTGCAGTTCTACGGAATAATTTTAACAGAAAGTGCCTACCTTTTAAAATATTGTTTTGTGTGTGAATAAATAGACCCACCTGTTTTCTGTGAATATGTACCAATGATTTCTTCAGTTTTAATTAAATAATTTCAGTATGTTTTGCTCTACTTTTTCTAAAATTCACAAACAATAAACTACGTGTACAATTAATTTTTGTTCAGCAAAATATTAAATTGAAGTGCTTGATTTTTTATGTACGTATGTAATTTTATTAACCGAAATTTGCCATTTCAATGAAAAAAATACTTAACAGGCAATGTATACAGTACATGTGTGTGTACATATAAATTAAAGAATTAACAATAAAAGCAATAGCATGAATCACCAGCATGATTCCCACACAGAATATAAGGCAGTGTTCCAACTTAAAACATGCGAAAATCTGGGGACACCCCTGCCGGGAATTGAACCCAGTTCGCCTTAGTGGGAGGGAAGCAGTCTAAACCACTACACAATCGCAACCCCTGATAGGTAATATCTTACTCCCAGTACACCGGTACATATACACATATGACAGTACGTCGATAGGGCATAAACAAACTTTTAATGTGTAATTTTGTGCAATCAGTATTGGCCTGGACATATATTGTTTAGCTGAATGCCAACACGTCTGTGATAGAGGATGACTATGTACTAACTTTGTTCGTACGGAGTTAGTTTTAATGCTGAAATGGACACTCGCATGTATACATCAAAAGTATAGTGATTTTGTAACATCTCTCTCTCTCTCTCTCACTAAATCTCATTCACACTAATTTT
Source organism: Clitarchus hookeri (assembly GCA_002778355.1). NCBI lineage: Eukaryota > Metazoa > Arthropoda > Insecta > Phasmatodea > Phasmatidae > Clitarchus > Clitarchus hookeri. Next base: position 43,455 of record NQII01010151.1, on the reverse strand, counting down.
ATGTTCCTGTATTTGTGTACACACTTGCCCACATAAATAGTCACACATTCTTATATTTGATGCCATTTTAATTTTTATTGAAGTTTGTTGGAGGGTATTGCAATTACATTTAAGTGTCCTTATAATAGTATGCACAAGAAATCTAACTACAGTTCTCAAATTCAAATTATGTAAATCAGCAAACAGAAGGGGAATGAGTACCTGGTAAAAGGCTCAACATTTTGAATGGTGGAGACAACCAGTCACACAAACAAAATAANCGGTTCTGTACTCTGCATTAATAACTCAGTTACAATTACACAATTGCCCATAACAGCTTGAGCTTCCACTACATAATTGCAAAAGTATATTTAAATTCACAAAACCTTCACTGATACACTTTACAGTATGTAATTCTAATATTAGCACATTTTCATTAGACTAATTAGCAATTTCTACAAATGCTTTTCTTAAGGACTTACCAATTGCCTTTTCTTCAATTGAAAGTGAAAGTAATTAAATTAGACAACATTGTAGCAAAATATTATAAGATTCACTGTAGTACATATTTTGAAATAAAACACTACTTATATTTAAAGAAAATTCACAAATGTTCGTTCATAATTTAAACCTTGCATATATATGCACAGTACAAAATATACTGTTAAACTACAATTTTCAACCATTGCAATGTCAAACTTACAATTCACACAATCACAATTTCACATAAAATGCTCATCAACTAAAATACTCATAAGTGTTTTGTGTTTTTACTCAATAAGTAATTTTATAATCATTTAAAAAAAACTGAGCAATTACTTTTTCAAGACAAAACATACTGAACAAACTGAATTACAATAATATAATGCAAAAGAATACACTATTCTCCACTTGTATTGCTAATTACACTTACAAAATATTATGACAACAATCCACTACATCGTAACATAACCTCAATCAGTAGCACAAAAATTGTCTTCAGAGAGCGTATCAGTCATACCTACAATTCAAAATTCCCACTGTATGTACATCACATATAACTTCAACTGATTAATTCATTATAACAGTGGCGGCATTTATAAAAACCATTCATACTTTTCCCTTTACCTACTTCCATTTCTGGAGAATGTAAACAATTAAATCAACTTCAGATTTCTGTGTCCCTACACAGTTTAATTAACTTAAAATTTATGTTCCTTACAAGTTTCACTAAAATATCATTGACTGTACTGTATTTACTTGCTATAAAATGATTCCATGTTTTTAAACAGAAACACACTCTCTTACGATTATTTATTCTTACCCAATTAACATTTTACATTAATAATTATCTTTTCCAATTAAATTATCAATTATTTACTTTTGCCCAAGAAGGGTTTACCCCATGTCTCTTGTACACATTAAGACTTACTTGTAGGGTTCTTAACAACAATTAATTTCTTCAAAATAAAAACAATTGGTTATCTCTTACCTTATTACTGTAGTATATAAAAATTAATACAAGGAGAAAAAAAAATTAATTCTATAATTTACTATCTAATTTGCTGTCTTTCTGCTATAATACATTTTTTCTTCTTCCTTTTCCTTGTCGTTCTCTCCTTGTGTTTCACTTTTCTTCCCTTTTTCCTTACTACCTTTCTCATACTATACTTTAGCACTTTCTTCCTCTTCCCTACTGACCTAAATCTACCCCTATTTTTCTTCTCCCTCTTCTTTACTGTCTTTACTTTCTTATTCCTTAACTTTTCCCTATCTACTTTACTACCCCTTTGTTTTAATCTTTGTTTCCTTCCTTCAAAATGTTGCCGAAACACTTCATAATGTTTGATTCTATGATACTCCTTACCCTTCGCAACTCGTGCCTGTTGCACTTCACCAGCTGATCCATTTCGCAGCTTTACTTCACAATAACCCTTTAGTCTAACCCCCCTAACCTGAAGTCTCCCTTCCCTTATTACCTTTCTCTGTGACTTCCTAACCTTACAACAGTTAGGTTCACTTTCCACTAAATTATCTGCAATTCTATCCTCCTCATTTATTACCTCTGTCTTACTATCTTCAACAATTATCTCCTTACCTTCTTTGTCACAGCCAATATCACCCTCATTTTTTACTTCATTGCTGTTTATATCATTTTTACTTGGGGAATCTACTGTTGAACTCTTTCCTAATCTCTTTAGAGATTCAGCCTCCCACTTGTCTATATTAGTTATTAATTCATCAAATTTTTTCTCACTTTTTTCTCCTTGTTGCCTAATGTCCTGTTTAAGCTCCTGTATCCACTCCTGTTGTCCCTGTTTAAACTCCTGGTTAAACTCCTGTTGTTTCTGGCTATACTCCTGTAAGGACAACAAGAGATTCATCATTTTTTCTGACCATGTAGTTTCNCCACTTTTCTACATTTGTTAATAATTCATCAAATTTTTTCTCACTTTTTTCTGCTTGTCGCCTAATGTCTTGTTTAAGCTCCTGTATAAACTCCTGTTGTTCCTGTTTAAACGCCTGGTTAAACTCCTGTTGTTCCTGGCTAAACTCCTGTTGTTTCTGGTTAAACTCCTGTTGTTCCTGGCTATACTCCTGTAAGGACAACAAGAGTGACAACTCCCAGAGCTGTGGTTTTGGAGAAAGTGTTTACACTGTTGTCTAAAGGACCAATTTACTACTGAAGTAAACACAGGGCGATTGGAGTTCAAGAAAACAATCTAGTTTTATTATTCCTTGAACAAGTTATAATTCACTCACGAGCTCTAGAGACAACTACTTCCCGTTTATACAAAGGGGGTGTAGGGGGGTAGTACTCTTCACACACGCTGGATGACTGTACTTATCTGATTTGCTGGGCAGGTAGTTGGTCCTGCAGTTGAGGTCTGGTGAGCTGGAACTGGCAGGACTCTGCGTCTGATGGGCGTCTCGGCGACTGCCCTCGAAGTTCCTCCTTCTCGGGTCCACACTGCGTCTGATGACGGCCGGCTGCCGTGGTCGTCTCCTCGCGGACTCGTTCCGCCCTCTTCGGTTCCCGTCGGCGTTGTGCATGGGTTTTCTCGGATGCTTCCCGCCTTACGTCCCGTTTGTCGGCCTCTGTCATTGGTCTGTTGCACGCGGCTGGCTTCTCCTTGAGCGGACGCCCTTCGGTCGGGCTCGTCCCTCGCTCCCGTTCTCGATGTAGGGCAGTAACGGCCTGTTCCCTGCCCTACCACGTCCCGGCTGGACATTCCCACTAGCTCGACGTGGCCTTCACGGCGAAGCTCACCACTCGATCCTCCCTTCTTCGGTGCGTTGCAACTGACTGGAACTGACTGGCTTCTGCGGTAAACTGGCTGGTTGACTCGCGTCCGGATCTGGCGGACCCCTTAATGTAGTGACCGCCTATCTGCGCATCCCGGGGTGGCAGTACCGTACTCCCGTGTCACTTTCTGCTCGTTACTGCGGCTGATTGATTCACTGCTGGATTGGTTTATGTTTCCCACTGACTGCTCGTGTCGAACTCCCGTCATCCGGCTCCGGACACCGGACGTCTCGCGGACGGACCTCCGACCAACTGTGTCGTGTCTCTGTTCGCGTTTCACTGATCCCTATTCTGCCCTCCGGACACACTGACTGCTCCCGTTCCGCCCTCCGGACTGACTGACTTGTTTCCTCGGACTCCTGTCGTTTTGTAGCCTCCCTCGCCATATTCAAACTGCCTCGTCTGCACGTGGTCCGGGAATCTCGTGGCGTCTCCCTGAGTAATAAAAACATNTGCACGTGTTCCGGGGAGCTGGTTGTGCCTCCCTGAGTAATAAAACACGTGTCTGGGGCTCGGGCTGCCCAGCGTGGTCCTTCGGTTCTGGTATGGCAGTTTCATTGTCTCGTTCTGCACGTGCTTACTTGGCGGGTGGTCTTTGGATCAGCGCCCGCACTGGTCCATCCCTTGTCCCCGGATATGCTGCTATTCTTCTCGTACACCCGCTAAAAGCTTTTCTTGGTTTATTGCGGCGAAGCCCGGGGTCGTGGGACCTCGGCGTATCTTGGGGCAGCTGCCCAGTGCAGCTGTGTTCGCGCCCTGGTGCCTTCCGTTGCCTCCGGATGCCGTCTGCACGTGCAGAAAACTTGGGTGGCCCGTCTTTGCAGCTGTGAGGCGCGGGATCCTTTTTGGACACGTCCGCCACCCTTAATATTTATTGGTGTTGACCGCCTGCAGGCTTTGCTAGCGCGTGTGTTCTGACGGCCAAAATACATGGACGCGGGGAGCGTCAAGAGATTCATAATTTTTTCTGACCATGTAGTTTCTAATTGCGCCATTCTTTATGCAGTTACGACGACGTGGTATACAATAAAAAAAAAAAACTGTCGCGAAATTAACACCCTTTCACACGCAAAAAACAAACAAAAATAGCTCTTGGCGACATGTACTTTATCATAACCTAACTTGTAATACTCTTGGTCCAATTCCTTGAAACGATGACTTCATTGATGATTTGAAGATTTCTTACCGTTACTGTTGTTGACGAATGATGCGTCTTACTGCTGTGTTTCTTGTTGTTCGTCTTCACGTGTCACGTGGTCGTCATCTTGGAATGTGGTCAATCGTGCCCAGCGGCCGGGACGCCATGTTGTAATGTTCCGGGCCGCGCACTCGAGCCCCTTAGTTGGGCCGCCATATTGTAATAATCCTTCTTCATCTTCAAGCGTGGTTAATCGTGCTCACGTGGTTTCATTCGAGCCCCGCAGCTTGGGGGCCATATTGTAATGTTTCGTCTTATTTACTACCGTATTTATAATAATGCAGCCGCACAGTTGGGCGCCATCTTGTAACGTTGCGGAAGTATTACCCTGCCGAATGTTTACGTTGCCACAGCTTGCTCATAGGTAGAATACGAGACTCAGTACCAGGTGACGCCGATTAATTAAAAAGAATAAGTTCCAGATTAGTTTGCTTTATACTTTATTTATCATTGAAGTTTCACAGTGCACAGACGACTTTCCAGTTTACAGAGTACGAACTTTCACAATCAGTTATACAAGTGCAGAAAACAGCACCACAGTAGTTTACGGTTTATGAATGTCTCAAACTTACATCGCACGACTAAGTTACTGAGGCAGGAGGGATGTTTGTTCCCTCCTGGCACCCTAACGACCCACGCCCTTTCGGGCTGGTGCGTCTTCTCACGCCCGACGCGTCTTCTTCGACGGTTGGTTACTTTCTCTCCTATGCGATAGGCACCACCAGTATATATTAGGCAGGCCTATCTCCCCCTTCTCCTAAGATAAGCACATGGCCTCCGGCATCTAGCGTCATCCAAAACTACGCTGTGTTCCGCGCTCAAAACATGTTATTGTACCCGCAACGGCCGCATAACCAAAACAACAACTTTCAAAACTAGACGGTAAACGCACGTCTGCTCGACAAACAAACACAGACAAACAAACACGGGAAACCGCGGCTTTAACTTGAAACCTGACAAAATATTACAAAGCTTTCCAAAGCTAAATACACACGAAAGAATTTTACACCCGTGTCCCGAAAAATTAAGCATACTGCGTCATTACAAGACTTTGTCCGATTCTTTGTTACCAGTTGATGAAAAACACAAAATTTAGAAGCAGATGCAGAGAGCACAAGTGGCAAGTGAAGTTCATAATTTTAAAGTAGAAGTATTTTAGAACGAATGCGAAGAGCAAGAAAGGAAAGTATGAAGAGTGAAAAGCACAAAGCGATTACCTTCGATTTTCAGAAAAACCTACCTATGCCTAACCTCACAACCAATGATTTGTACTACCGGCGGCAACTGTCATTATATTCCTCAACATCCACACTTTGTCCACAGATCGTTCAGTTTTCTACTACTATGCAGAAACAGAAGGGAAAAAAGGTTCTGATGAAGTGACATCCTTCCTTCATCGTTTTATTTTTAATTTTCTGGATCTCCAAGTGTAGGACCTTGTTGTTTTGTGATGGATGCGCCAAACAAAATAAGAACTATACAGTTTTGTGGTTTTTGCATTATGTTGTGTATGCTGCTCGGAGATTGGATCTCATTAAACTAACATTTCCAGTTCGCGACTATTCTTATTTAGAGTGTGAGCGAAGTATGGCTCTCCTAAACCAGAAATATCTAGCAGAATTACCAGAACATTGTGTTGCAGTATTTGAAAGTGCTCGCATGAAGCCATCTCCTTACCATGTTGTTAGTGTTGACCAACCTTTTCTGAAAAACTGGACACGATACTTGACACCATTGTATATGAAAAGCTGCCAGATTGCAACAAGATATTTTACTGAAATTCTATTTTTGGTGCATCATCCTCCTCTGGTAGAGTATAGAACCACATACAATGACATATGGGAAACTGCAGGCAGTCATGGTTCCTAATAATGGCCTACTTACACAAGTAAAGGAAGCTCAGTTACATAGTGGAGAGTTGCTACCACCTCAGAAACTTTAACATGGTACGAATAATAGCTGAGACATATTTGTAACTTTTTCTAATAGCTGATAAACTGTGATACCACTTTTGAGATCTTTGTTTCAGGTGTGTTACCAATTTCATGGGAAAAATACAAAGATTTGTTGCACCTCAAGCAGTTTTGTGAAATAGATGCAAGTGTATATTACAATAAACTGCATCACAATAAGTGTTCTAAATAGTGAATCCACATGTTGGTAACATTTTTTTGTGCAAAATTGACATTCCTCCTTTTTAAGCTTTAATTTTTGCTTTGAGTGAGTGGCATTCCCCCATTTTGTAATTTAATTTTTTTACAAATGATGATTAATTAGTCTGGTTAATTGAAATTGTTTATTAAGTATCTCAGATTCCTACTTATCATTTGTGTAATGTGTTGTTTGTTGTATAAAATAATATGTACACCAGTTATGTGTTCTTATTAAACTGTGGTATCGTTTCAAAGTTTAAATTTAATTTTCTGAAGAATTACAAAAATATGACACATAACATTCCCCCTTTTTGAAGTGGACTCATTATACAGAATGAGTATAAAAGAATACCCCAACTTTGAAGGTCTATAATATCAAAACCAAACAACCTGCAATCTTGGTTGACCAATCAAATGAACCGTGGAACTCTGAAGTTTGTTTACCATCCTAACTAACATTATAAATGTGAAAAAGTGTTTGTTTGTCCTTTGTCATCGCAACGGATCGACGTGATTTTTTATACATAGATAGTTGGAGAACGGGGAAGTGATATAGGCTACTTTTTATCCCAAAAAAATATCTCATTCCCTTAGGAAAAAAATTTTAGTAAAAATTGCGCTCTGGGTACTATGCTGCGTCAATGTAAGTTGTTAGTGTGGGACGAAAGCACAATGTCACAAAAAAGCGATAGAGGCCCTCAACCAAACTCTACAGGATATACGAAGCAATACAGACATTATGGGAGGAATGGTTGCATTACTGGCTGGTGACTTCTGCCAAACTCGACTGGTGATTCAGAGAGGCACACCTGCAGATTAAATCAAAGCCTGTCTCAAGTCGTCAAGCTTATGGGCAGATGTCAAGAAATTCAGCTTGACGACAAATATGAGAGTGCACCTCTACAATGACGTTGATACAGGACATTATGCTGATACACTCTTAAAAATTGAAGATGGGCGGTTAGAAACAGATGCAGAGGGCTGTGTGTCGCTAACGGGGTATTTTAGTAATTTGGTGTAGAGTGATACGGAACTGATTGCTAGCGTTTACCCAGATGTACAAAGAAATATAAATGACGACCAGTGACTATGTAAAAGAGCAATTCTAGCACCAAAATATGACATAGTTAGTGCTCTATTCTGTGTTTATGATCAGTGTCTGTCTACTAACAAATACCGTTATTTCTGCCTATAAGTTTGTTACTATAACCTCGCAAGCAACATTCAAAGACAAAGTTTTTTACCTTGCACTCATTGAAATTGAAAAGCAAGTGCAGACATTGTCAGGAAAAAGTATAAAAAGCATGGACTTTATTTAAAAAAAAACCTAAACTATATATATGTAGTGCACGCGAGCGGAGCCGCGGGCACAGCTAGTATCTTCATAAATGTTAAATGTGACTACCACGAGTGGCCCGAGCGACATGTACGCGGTAATCAAACTTGTTCCACACACTTGTCAGCATGTCCGGTGTTACAGTTTGAACGAAACACTAGATCTTTTATGTACCCCCACAGAAAAAAATTGTACGGGGTAAGATCTGGGCTTCTTTGGGGCCAGTAATGAAGAGCCTTGTCACCAGCTGCTCCTCGACCAATCCAGATATGCTGACAAGAGCGTGGAAAGAATTTGATTATCGCGTAGATGTCGTTCTGGCCGCTCATGGTGGTCACATTGAACATTTATGAATGTATGGTAAACATACTTCACGGTTGCATGATTCATTTGATTGGTCAATCAAGGTTGTAGGTTGTTTGGTTTTGATATTGTAGACCTTCAAAGTTGGAGTATTCTTTTATACTCATCCTGTACATGTGTGTGTGTGTATATATATATATATATATATATATATATATATATGTAACAGTGAATATGGCATAGTATAAAAATATAAATTAGCTCCAAAAAACAAAAGACACTGCCTTTTTTGGAAATCATGTTTATTGTGCACACACAAGTATAGTACATAATGAAATGACTATAAAAAAATTGTTAGGAATTTTTTTTGGCCAGCAAGAGATCACACATTGTTTGGTACAAACCCCCTGTATTTTCCATAGCAGGACATTGTGTAAAGTCTATTACTGAGAAAACTATTTTAAAAAATCCCATATCTACACAATTGTGTTGCCACAAAAAAAATGTTTCAAATATTGCATAAAATAAATCAGATGAATTGGAAGCAGAACATCTGCAACACTGACCTCTAGATGACTAACAAGTACTGTGGGAGAGGAAAATTAGATAAAAAAATTTCTCTGAATCTTTTGAAACCCAAGTATACAAATAACAGTGCACACATGTACTTAAAAGATGATTGACAAAGTGCAGGAACAGCTCATAATTATGTTGACTGCTGCATGGGTGAGTTGCAGTCAATAATGGTGTAGTTTTACTGACAGGGTTGTAAAATGAGAAATTATTTAGTACTATGCATAAATAGAAAGTGGGCTATGTGAACCAACTAATTGTTCCTGCCTCAGCCACAAGTGAATCATTATGCGTTATATTTACGCAGCAGCACTTCACGCTTACAAACAATAAAACGAAAATATGGAACTTATAACTGCATGTACACGAAAGTCTTTTAGCTAATTCAAAATTAGTGTTCATGTTTTATTTTCAAACATAAAACTGCACCCAGTCTTTTGTTATTGCAGTCCTCTTCCCTTTCATAGCAATAGTGACTTAAATGATGTGGTTTTGCAACCCTTGTACGTTGATATGTTCACCATTTTAACATCACAATATTTTGTGATTCCTAGACATACAGCTTTACCTTGTATAGTACTAGCTCGTATTCAATGGTGTCGTGAGTTGCCACATTATGTATATGACGACTGAAGATGTAAAGTGTCAGTGGTTGCGTGGTCACAGTTGTTAACACACTACTTATTCTCTATAATTTTCCCAGACTACATAATGAAATAATCAGTTTCTAAATGATCCCCAGCACAAAAATATACTCTTTAAACATAGCATATACCTTTAAAAAATGACTTACCAAATAAAATGCCTTTCAGAATAATCTTGATGAGTGCATGACAGGGTACAAGTGGGTAGGATGGTGTTCAAACTGCATTGTTGCAGATGCAATTCACTTACTGCAAAATATGAGTCGGGTCAAGCACAATCACATTTATGTTATAATGATGCAATTTGGTTTGGACGTTTGGTTAATTTCCTTTTGTTTTGCAAGGAAATGTAATTATTTTTCAGTTTTTCAGACTTCTGGCTGTGTTGATAAGTATATGTCATGAATCAGCTTTTTTATAAAGTCGAGTTGAAGTTGCTTCAGCAATCTGAGATAAGGGCTATTATGATGTTCATATATTTTTTCCTTTTGAGTATGTTCTATAAATTTGATTGTGTAACTTGGCATAGTGTGGCTCACATGGGAAAGTGGTGGCAGCAGGGTTCTCACCATTAACGAAACAGATTCTGTACCCTGTGATGCCCTTATTTGGTTAGGTTTTTGGCACCCTGAAGGAGGAGTAGGGGTAGAACACAGTGGTGTTATGAGCCGTGCGTGCCTGCCGCCCATTAACAGATTACAACCAGTCCGCGAGGAAGCAGCTTCATGCGTGATGAATTTTGCCCACACTGGCAAGCACCCAAACCGCCTTTTCTTTTCAACCTCACTTTTCAGCGAACTTGTCCTGCTAAATTATTTTTGCCAATTATTTCTCGCAGTGCATGTTTAGTGACATGAATAATTAATGAATTCTGCAATTCTATTCTGGTTATTTGCCTGACTCATTGTATTGTTAAGCATTTTTGTCTTTGCATTTTCAAAAATGTGAACTGTTTTAACTTGAATAAATGTTAGAGATAATTATCCGACATTTTTCTTTTCTCTTATGGTGCCTTTACTTAAGTCTTCATGTTTCTGCAGAGTGAGTGAACTGAGCTGTAATTTCCAGACGTCGAATTCAACGTCTGCAACACAATCCATCCAATTTGTTTCATTCTTAACTTGTTTTGAACCTTTGTCATTAAATTCGGTGGTTAACATTGTTAGTGATTGCAGTTTTTTTATTATTTCAGACTGGCAGCAAAAAAGAAGCAGAGAAATTGGTGAAAAATGTAATTAAGATAGTAATAAAGATAGGTGTGCTGTACCGCAACGGTCAGTTTAGTACAGAAGAATTGCGACTGGCAGAGAAATTCAAAGTTCGGTTCCATGCTGCAGCTATGGCAGTGGTAAGTTTCTATGAAGTAGACTTCAGTTATGACCGCCATTACCTACTGACAGCTCTCAATGAGTCAAAATGTATCATGCAGCAGTTGGTTCAGAACCATTTGTCAGAAAAGTCTCTTAACCGCATAGACTCTGTTTTCAGTTTCTTCGCCAATGCTGCCTTTTTAGATTCTGTCTTTAGAAAGGACTCTGAACATCGTGAGATTCTGGGAAATATTGTGGCTGATATGAACAGAGCAATGGATGAAGGTGGCATGTAAACATATCACGTTCACATTCATATGCCATTGATTTAGAACAAAAATTATTACACAGTATTTAAACCACCATTGTTAAATAAAATAATCACATTTTGGTTGTGCTTTAGGGATGAAAAATAATGCTACTTGTAATGTATTTGTTTCATTTCAAAAATTTTAACTAACAATATATCCAGTTCTATTGCTGTCTCGACATTGATAGGTGAAGTCATTGCTTGTCTTGGCTTCTCAAATAGGTATACATTAGACCCTTGGTTTAATGGACTAATTGGACTGATAGTAGTATAGAGTTATCCCTTACCTTCAATTTTTATTTACCACAAAATAAATAGTATAATGTACTTTATTTTACAAGCATTGAAAAATAAATTCTATATTCTGCACAGAAACATATTTGCCACATAAGGTTCTCTTTTATGAAGAGGAGCATGGCAGATTGGATGACCTTGAATGACGAAAGTTCTGTGCTAGGTGTAGTCTCATTTCTAACGCCAGTTATATTTTGCCACTTTATAACTTCTAAATTACATAGGCACTAGGTGCTTGTATCATTTGCTTGTGGAGTGGTCGGGAGTGCTTGCCACTGTATGTTACTCTGCTATTAGTTAGTGAATTAACATTTAAACATAGGGTAAGTGAACCATCTTTGACAATCTCTCGGCATCTTTAAACGCCTTCTTGCTACATTATTTTCCTAGAAGAATATTTGTGTATGGGGAGGGAGGGGGGGAACAATGTTAAAATAGTGTTTATGCAAAAATTTTTGGATTCACATTTATACACAGTTTGGTAAATTATAATGTGTATGCGGTCTGATTGTCTGTTTTTATATGTGTAAATCACTCTTGCTGTGTTAGAACAGTTCCACCTAAGAGGCAGAAAAAAAGAATAAGCAATTGACATTTGTGGGAAACAATGTATAATTTGCTCATCCAAAAGTCTTTAAACATCTCAATATTTGCACATTAGCTTTTCTGAAGTGCTTCTAAATATTAGAATTGTAGCCCTTTGCATGTTTACACAAGAAGCTCTTCTGAAATCGGTAAATTATAAATTTATTAGCATTGTAAAATGCTCTTACTCTCAGAGCTCTTTGTAAAAGAACATAACTACTATTCAAATAAGTGCATTCCTATGTGCAAATTAATTCTTTATAGCATTTGCATGTGCAGTAATTTTTAGCTCTGATTTTAATAGTTATAAATAAAATTATTAAGAATTGTTTCTCAACTGGTTTTGTTTGTGACTGACTACTTTACAACAGCAGTGTTTTGTTATCTCAAATACTTCAGAAATATACCACGGTTGTCACAAATTTGTAGCAGTAAAGAAATTTTATGATGTAATAAATATGACCCCCATAGGCAGCAATTACCATGGTAAATATGAGATATTAATACAAATACTAAACCTGCAATAGTAGTTGAAGAAAAGTCCCATACCATTTGCCATTGTTGGGATCTGTCCATAAAAGTAAACTTATTCAGATATGCATGTGAAATTCTGTTTTTTAACTGCTAGCAAACATGAAGTCAATTAGTAGTATGAGAGTGAATTCTCCCTGCCTGCTAGCTAGGCATATGCGATGGTCTTTTTTTTTTTTAATGTGAAGCGAAGTCAAAGTGAAGCAATTTTTATAAAAAATCAAAGTCGAAGAATGTAAAATAAATTTGTAAGATTATTCAATTTGTTTATACTGTATAAAATTGTTGCTGCCAAAAAAAAAATGTATGCCTACTAAACACTGAGCAGTGAAATAAAAAACATCATGTAACATTTCAGTAGAAGTCAAAAGGTTGAAATTCAATTTTTCTCAAAATTTTATTTTGCCATTCTTCTTCAACAAATTCAAAACATTATGCTTTCATCTTCTTAAAATATACATAAATAATTGCCCTCATTTGCTTTCTTTTTCAACAAATTCAACGAATATTACAAGTTTCTTCTCAAACAAAAATTAAAATATTTATCATTCGTTTTCTTTTATGATGATTTCAAAAAACATCTTGCAACAATTTTCTCAAATATTCATATTTCTTGTTACTTATTTTTTCATTAAAAAAACTTATTAATATTACATTCACACCTATCCTTGGCTGTGGTGGTATTAATTCTGCTATAAAAACTAAGTTTGATTTTATTTCTGCTTTACTTATGTTGTCCCCTGTCTTCCAATTGGCTGTCGTCTGACCATGCCATATATCTCCGCCAACCAGCAATGGTAAGACGAGAGACAACTAGTATATTTTCTTTCATGCATTTGTTTAATAAACTTTCAATACTTCCTAGCCTCTAGGGAATAAATGAATAATAAACAAACAAAATTATAATACTGAATATCATCTAGAAACAAATTAAATATACTTACACATGATCTCTATGCCAATAAACTATTAAAATAACCAAAGATTATACTGTATTTTGTTTAACTCCTATAATAAAGCTGAATTGTCAATTATATTAAATGAATTGGCAACATAAGCAAATACTCTGTAATCATATATAATTATAATATCTGTGACTAATGGTAAATATAACCTCTGAAAATCTGCAACGTTACATAGCTATTGTACTACCGAAAAACACTAACTTATCTCAAAACATGTCAACATAAAAACATTCTTGAAATTGATGTTAAAAAAAATTTGTGATAATTACTTAACTTTTATTACAGATTGCTGCACATAATTCTGGATAACAGGATCATGGCCATAAACAGATCTGAAAAAAACATGCATCTAAAACCATTTGAAAAAATTTTTACAAAAAACTGTTCATGCTGGCATTTGCCATTTTTAACATGTTGTTCAAAAAGAAAAATTTTTGGAAACTTTTAAGATAAACATGGATACGGGAACAATCTATTGAGGTTCATCTGCATTTTTTGTTGTTTTCACCATTATTTATTACAATAACTGTACTGTACTTACATCAGAGAATGGATAACACTTTGCAAATACAAGTAGTATGATCACTGTTACTCTCAAAGAAATTATTTATAGCATTCTAATTTGGCAGTTACATGCCATGCTGTGAATTTTCACTCCTCACCAAAAACAGTTTACATCTGCTCACTAACCACTCTTGCGGAAATTAACATATTTACGGCATGTCAACAAATGTAGTTGGAGTGAGTTAAAGAGGAAGTCGGAAGCATTATCGTTTCATCCAGTTTATTTTTGTGGAAGATCTATGTAAACATGTATGTGCAATGTAACCATGAATGTAATATTTACCACATTGATGCATCAGCATTGTGTTGCTCAAATGAATACAGAGTGCGCACTTCCCGAAACAATACCAACTATAGTTTTGAATAACTTGTTGATATTAAAGCTAGTTATAGCTCTAATTTTTTTTTTCTCTATATTGAATTTACAGTAATAGGTATTTAAGGTTTGATTTTGTTTGTATAATTATGCTTTAGAATGTAAATGAAACCAATCAATTATGGTTCTGTGAAGTGAATGGTTAGCACAGTTTAATGTGCGAAACGTTAATTATTTCTATTGCTGAGAATACTACAGAATCTAAAGCTTATGTGCAATTGATACTAGCTGTTTATTTTGATACTAGTTTAGGTGGAATGAATGTGTGTAAATCTTCAATTCGACTTTGAAAATGCAAAGCTTCGCACACCCCTACTGCCAACTCACTTTCCGTTAATCCTTCTTAGATGTTCTCTGGTGTCCGATGTTCACATTTTTCATTTAGTAGATGAAATGCCTCCTGCGAGTAAAAATTTCTATTTTAACTTACTCAACAATTTTTTTATTAAAATGTGGTCTAATTAATTAGCATCCATTAAATCAAGTGTCAACTGTAATACATTATGAGGGAGAATATAAAAAACTACAGTAGATTCCTTTCCCATTCAAGGCAGCAGTCATGAAAAAATTTCATTATAAATCAATTACATTGTTTTTAATATAGTGTGTGTTGCCAATAAAATATTTAATTTATGCACTAGTAAATTTAGTTTTAGTTCTCAGCATTTGCTTGACTGTATTGGAAATCCAGTACTTCATTTTGAAACATTGATTTATAAAATGGTCCAGTAGAAAAAAGCATTTTATCTACAAATTTTTTGAAAAGTTCATGGTTTTTTTTATACTCCTGAAACAAATATAGAGAAAAATGTTGTGCTTTAGAACATAGACAACAAATAATTTACACGATTTGTATGCAGCAAAGATTAATAGCATATCAACTAAATTAAGGGCATATGAATGAATAAACCTTATCTGATAAGAGCTATTTAGTTATCACCAACACCAAATTAATATAAACACATTGGCTTGGCTGGTAATATCACAATTGTATTTTGATAATAATTTCAAATGAAAATTTTTTATGATTTTTTAAAATCTCTTTGAAACCTAGATATTGTACTTTTTTTACTTTTTATACTGAAAATAAATCCAACTATCAAAATGATAATAATTGATAATAGTTAGTGCTTGACATGTAGTCCAGTGATAGAGTAGTTATTTAAACTATTAGTGTTGTAAACAGTATGAATTCATTACTTTTTATAAATGCAAACAATTTGTTAATATTTTTTTTTTTTGTAATTATTTTGGTGNTTAAACTATTAGTGTTGTAAACAGTATGAATTCATTACTTTTTATAAATGCAAACAATTTGTTAATATTTTTTTTTTGTAATTATTTTGGTATATTGGAAACATTTGTTATTTAATACCAGTAGTAGAATGAATTGACAGCAATAATGGGTTGATGTGCTTTAAAGCAAGTACATACATGCATATGGTATCTGAAATGAGCAAGAATGTGAAAACTGTGTGCCTCAGCTTGTGAACATGTCGTATAATTGTTATGTATTTTGATAACTTTGTTGTTTATGTCCAATGTATAAAAATGTTAAAGGCTTCGTATTGATATTATGAAATCAGTTTCAGAAGATTACCAGCATTTATTATTGTATTAATAATATTTAATCTGTGAATGACCTTTATTTTGCTGTGATTTTAGTTTTGTAATGCCATGTAAAATGTGAAACTAACACAAGGAATATATTTAGATTTTAAATTATTGTATGGCTGATGTATTGGGTTAATTTTAATTTTTCACCGTTGTGATTTTTAAGATTTATGTTCACTTCTTGCTCAAAATAGATGGTATACTTTGCTATGATGTCAGTTTTCCTATTCTTTAACCCATGCTTAGAAATAATGTAACGGCTCCGTGTCCAGTAGTGCAGCACAGTAATTTAGAAAATTATCTACTTTATGTAATGAAATTATTTTTTGGCAGGAGATGGTTGTAACATTATTGGTAGGAATGATTTTACCAAATTGAATTATTGTCCAACACATGTCAAACTTTTAGTTGAGGGTATCCAAGAAATAGTGAATGCTGGACCATATTGGCCAGTGTTATGAGAATGTTGTAAGTTGACATTCCACAAAATCAGTTTCTCATTTGCAGATTACTGTCATGTTAATTCTGATGATAATTGGCAAAGTGTAAATTTTGTAAACAGTGAAATATACAGTGGTTATTTTCAACAACATATGTACACATTTTTGCACATAGGCATATATTGACTACGGCATGTTAGTCTATAATTGTCATTGTAATGCATTCATCTTAAGCATACTTGGGATTAACAATTAAAAAAATTAACTATTAAAATTAATCATTAATAAAGTGTGTAATTTTTAACATATTAGTTNCTTGGGATTAACAATTAAAAAAATTAACTATTAAAATTAATCATTAATAAAGTGTGTAATTTTTAACATATTAGTTCATTCTAAATCTAATTAACTTTTCATTGTTAAATATCTGGTTAACGACTAAACAGTAGTTATCTTTGCGATTGCCTGGAGGCCGATAACGAAATATATGNAATTGTTAAATATCTGGTTAACGACTAAACAGTAGTTATCTTTGCGATTGCCTGGAGGCCGATAACGAAATATATGCAAATGCCATTATCATCTTGACAAACTGCAGGTGAGTTGCACACCACGATATACAAATTGATACACTGACGTTATGTATTGAATCCAAGATCATTGTTGGTCACATGCAATGTGATTGTAAGGTAGGCGATATGCCACCAATACAATCTCTCACTACTAAAAAATCACAGTTGTACAGTTGATGGTCCTCGTGCGGCATGCACATTTCAATTGTTTTTGTAGTCACAGCACAGGTTTGGCTTCGTGCTAAGTTGTGCTATAAGAGTTTATTTTAAAAGTTTTATTTCAAATAGTTTTGTAGAAAATTAATTTATCATTTTCATAAGTAGGCCTATCTGATTCGGCATCTAGCAACCAAGTTGTAATTTTATTCTAAAACTGTAAATTGTGGATTTTTTTCTTCTTTTTTTTNCTGATTCGGCATCTAGCAACCAAGTTGTAATTTTATTCTAAAACTGTAAATTGTGGATTTTTTTCTTCTTTTTTTTTTCTTTTTGTTTTGAATAAACATGGACGAAAAACTTTTTTGAGGCTTAATTTTAACGGTAACTTTTATTANTTTTTTTTCTTTTTGTTTTGAATAAACATGGACGAAAAACTTTTTTGAGGCTTAATTTTAACGGTAACTTTTATTAGTTAGATTATTTTGTTAACTTTCCCAAGTATGATCTTGAGAACTCTTTAATTCAAAACAGGGATAAAAACTTATGTAAAGTAGGAAGAATTATTATTTAAAAGTATGGGAACTAATGAATAGGAAAACATATCTACCCATTACGAAATGACAGTCAATGGTATGGCTGTGAAAAAGCTTAATTCTGTCAAATATGCTATTACTTATTAATCTTATAGTTCCTACCGCCTCTCTTTTTTATGCAATTTTTTTGTGTATGTTAAAAGTGTAAATTGTAGCCTAAAATGTACCGTATTCACTCTAAAATAAGACAACTAGTTTCCACTTCAAACTGTATTTTTAAAAATGGGGGTGGTCTTACAATCGACAGCAAACTGTTTCAACCTACAATAACACGCAATGTTTACATACCCATTCGTCTGTCAATCACATCACATGTAAATGCATATATTTTTCATATAAATATCACACACACATTTGGTAATAATGTTAAATATAATTCAGTTGTATCTAAACTCCCCTATTTACATAGTGGTTATAGCAGTAACCTACTGCTGCTATGTAANCTCTAAAATAAGACAACTAGTTTCCACTTCAAACTGTATTTTTAAAAATGGGGGTGGTCTTACAATCGACAGCAAATTGTTTCAACCTACAATAACACGCAATGTTTACATACCCATTCGTCTGTCAATCACATCACATGTAAATGCATATATTTTTCATATAAATATCACACACACATTTGGTAATAATGCTAAATATAATTCAGTTGTATCTAAACTCCCCTATTTACATAGTGGTTATAGCAGTAACCTACTGCTGCTATGTAANCTAAATATAATTCAGTTGTATCTAAACTCCCCTATTTACATAGTGGTTATAGCAGTAACCTACTGCTGCTATGTAAATAATGGTGGCTTTTGGAATTCAAAACATGAAACTCGTAGATATAGTTCATTTCATATAAGAAGGCCACATTCTGACAGTCAGTGAGTGGCAACTTAATATATTGAAAACAACTAACGTCCCATTTACAAAATCCTGTATCAGCTGATGCACGAACGAACAAAAGTTAATATTACGTTGGCTATTCTGAGAGCAGTGCCGAAGCACATCACACAAGCAGAAAATACGCGCATAAGAAAGAGTTCGTACATTAATTAATACATTTTATTTTACGTGGTCATAAAACAGCAGTTTTTAGTTTTAGAAACGAAACTTCGTGATAAAATAGTAATGTATAGGTGTTCAAAATGAGATGCACAATAAAACGATACGTATCCAAATGTGACGAAAAAATCCAAAGTTTCCAGACTCTCAAACCAGGTGCTGCTATCTTGTGGGTTAAAAGTGCACCATATGTTGCAATATGCCCTTCCACGCCATCTGTCATCCATATCCCGAACTACACTCAGAAACATGTTATAGTTTTGTTTTTTAAAATAACGTATTCACGCGCATATATAAATAATTTTATTTTCCCGCGAGCTCTGTATAATTTTTAAAGTAACTTGTATTTCGTAAACCCCGTTTATGAACGACCCTACACACGTCCACAAGCTCCGTTTACGAATGCAGCGCCACCAAAGCAGTTCACCAATTGCCGCACGCAGCAGCACCTCCTGGCCACATCAAAGCCTATTCTTGAAACGCCATTTGATGGCGAATGGATACATAAACGAAAAGGCGCGGCGATTGTCAACTGTCAAGAAAGTGACCTTCTTATATGGTACAGAATATAACATGGTATGAAAGTAGTGTGCACTTTTTACACTTTCATACCACGGCCATGTTTCAAACTACCCAATGACATGCAGTAAATGATGCATGGTTTTGGTTCCATAAGGGTGGCTTTATCTGTACATATTTCTTTTTAAGTGTTTAATATCTACGTTCCTATTATTCTTTTAGTCTATGGTCATGTTTTTTCTAACATGATAAACAAAACAGTAATATGTAAACAGTATTCTGAAAATATTTTCTTAAAGAAAAAGAGCTAAAATAATATGCCATATACAGTATTTTTTTAATGTCTTAAAAAAAATTAAATAACATTTACTGTAGTGTACACATATATCTTCAATTTTAGTCATTTAGTATTTTAATTTTATGCAGTTATTTAAACAAAAAAATTAGAAGTGATTGATCNAATTAAATAACATTTACTGTAGTGTACATTTATATCTTCAATTTTAGTCATTTAGTATTTTAATTTTATGCAGTTATTTAAACAAAAAAATTAGAAGTGATTGATATTATTATTTTTTTGTGATTCCAAGCAGTGACTTTCTAAGCAAGAAAATTAAAATTGTGAGTAAATTATTTTTCTGGAAACATNTATTATTTTTTTTGTGATTCCAAGCAGTGACTTTCTAAGCAAGAAAATTAAAATTGTGAGTAAATTATTTTTCTGGAAACATGATGTCATAATATGGGGGTCATCTTATTTTTGGGTGAAAACGGTATTATCTAGGGTCTCTGTTTTCAGTTGTGCCTTCAAATGAAATAAGTGTACTACTCTGTTGACTTTCAAGTGTGATTGATAATGCATAATTTATTTTAACTTTATAGAATCTATCCTATGTGCTAGCATGATATTTCTTGGTCATAAATGAAATGTTTCTGAAGGGGGTTTTTTTTTTTCTTTCTTTCCAAAATGTCAGTGCCAGTGTTTGCTGGTTTAAGATTTCATTTTTTATTTTCATAGGTGTGTAAGTGAATTTTTTCTTGGTCTCATTGCAGTTCTGTCATGTGCATCAGAGAACATATGCTAGTCCCATGTAATGTGTTGGAACTCAAACCTGGTTTTTGATAAATGGGGTAATGATCCATTTTTAAAAATCTTCCCACGTAAAAACTTTGCAATCTGTCTGAAAATTTTATCCTACTGGGCGTAATGCTGCTTGCTATTACTGTATTTTCTGGCATTCTCTGTAATTTTCCACATTTTTGGCGTTAAGTATCATGCTCTTTTGAAATGGTTNTGCTTGTTATTACTGTATTTTCTGGCATTCTCTGTAATTTTCCACATTTTTGGCGTTAAGTATCATGCTCTTTTGAAATGGTTACCAAGCACTTATTAAGCTGCCTCTATTGACTTTTGGTTTGGTGCATCATAATTTCTGTGAGCAAACTTTAGTGNTTACCAAGCACTTATTAAGCTGCCTCTATTGACTTTTGGTTTGGTGCATCATAATTTCTGTGAGCAAACTTTAGTGGGGAAAAAAATAGTTTTGCTGAGAAATTACTTGAGTGTGTGATAATGATCATATTACTGGCTGACATTTTGTTAGACTGACTTTGAGAAGCAATATTCTTTATACTTTTAGTGCATATAATTGAACTGTTTGAGATTTGATATCAACTATATTGATGTTTAGGGTTATCATATTTTATACATATTTATTCATTTGTATTTTTGCACATATTTTTTTTAATGAAAACTTTGTTCGAACTGTGTAGACATGTGGATGATTTTCTTGAAAAGGTTCTCTGTTTTACGAGGTCAGACAATTTTTTGAATATTTGTTGCAACAGGAAAGCAGTGTTCCTCTCTCTTATTCATGGTATTCGTTAATGCCCATTTACTTGTCAGTGTTTGTTGTATGCGTTGACAAACTACCACACTGTGATTGTTAAGAATTAAAGTGATATTATATTAGTTCTTACTTAGAACACATTCCTTTAGACCAAAGGTCAGTTGTTATACAAATTTTGTATTACATTTTTTTGGAGGGAAGTTTAACTTATACACTCTCAATTTTTGTATAAGTTTATGATTTAAATTGTGTGTTTTGTGTGTATGTATTTTTAACTCAAGTATTGAATTCCAGTATTGTGATATTTCTTCAATGTTTAACTGTAAGCAGTAATAAAATTTGTGAGTAATTTTGTGCATGTAAAATTTATCATTGGTGAAGTGTATTTACATTCAATTCATTCATCCGTCAATTCATTAATTCATTCATTCATTCAATGAATTTTTGTGTAGTCTAAATGTAAAGCAAATTACAAACAAGATACTCTACATTTTTAATTAGAAATTAAATATATTTTTTTACTGGAAAGCAGGCATGCTCACAAATTTGAAATAAAGCTNCTCTACATTTTTAATTAGAAATTAAATATATTTTTTTACTGGAAAGCAGGCATGCTCACAAATTTGAAATAAAGCTAGCTTTTCTAACAAAACAAAAGTGCAGTTAAGGATGCTGTGCTGCTTTTGCCAAAAACAAGTATGATCTTATGTTACTTTGAATACGCTGAATTTCAATGTGTTTTATAAAAAAAAAATTCCAGAACTGCTGAGAAAAGGTATTTCACTTTGCTTTGTTATATTCTTTTAAGCGTATATCATGGTTTTAAATTGGGTCCTGTGCTAACCCATAGTAAGTATAAAATTTTAATTTTTAAATGTTCTAATAAAAGACCAAATAATACTCTCATTTTATACGGTAGTAGTCTAGAATATAAACACTGTAGTCACACCGTATGCTTGTAACATATGGACATTGCATTTAAGTGCCTCAAAGAGTTTTATCACAAGCTAATTCTATTGGTTAGGCTGATAAAATTATTTTTACTTTGTTTCAAAGTATTCATAACTGCCAGCAGGAACATAGTGATTTTTTAGGATATTTGATGTAGAAATATATACAGTATCTTGAAACAATTTTGTTGTATCAGTGCATTTTATTTGTGTGTTTATGAACAAGTCATCTTTTCACGTAGGTAAATATGCAATGGTGCTGTACAGATACTTAGAAATGTGTCAATATTTCATAGTTAATTAGTGATTTATAACCAAAAACGGTTTTGTATTACTTCCAATGAGTTTATTAACATAAATGCTAATAAAGATAAACAGTTGCCACAATTAAAAAAATTAATCTTGCAATATTAATCCTAACTGTTGATGTGTTTTCAATTTGNCTCTACATTTTTAATTAGAAATTAAATATATTTTTTTACTGGAAAGCAGGCATGCTCACAAATTTGAAATAAAGCTTTTCTAACAAAACAAAAGCGCAGTTAAGGATGCTGTGCTGCTTTTGCCAAAAACAAGTATGATCTTATGTTACTTTGAATATGCTGAATTTCAATGTGTTTTATAAAAAAAAAATTCCAGAACTGCTGAGAAAAGGTATTTCACTTTGCTTTGTTATATTCTTTTAAGCATATATCATGGTTTTAAATTGGGTCCTGTGCTAACCCATAGTAAGTATAAAATTTTAATTTTTAAATGTTCTAATAAAAGACCAAATAATACTCTCATTTTATACGGTAGTAGTCTAGAATATAAACACTGTAGTCACACCGTATGCTTGTAACATATGGACATTGCATTTAAGTGCCTCAAAGAGTTTTATCACAAGCTAATTCTATTGGTTAGGCTGATAAAATTATTTTTACTTTGTTTCAAAGTATTCATAACTGCCAGCAGGAACATAGTGATTTTTTAGGATATTTGATGTAGAAATATATACAGTATCTTGAAACAATTTTGTTGTATCAGTGCATTTTATTTGTGTGTTTATGAACAAGTCATCTTTTCACGTAGGTAAATATGCAATGGTGCTGTACAGATACTTAGAAATGTGTCAATATTTCATAGTTAATTAGTGATTTATAACCAAAAACGGTTTTGTATTACTTCCAAGGAGTTTATTAAAATAAATGCTAATGAAGATAAACAGTTGCCACAATTAAAAAAATTAATCTTGCAATATTAATCCTAACTGTTGATGTGTTTTCAATTTGNGAAGATAAACAGTTGCCACAATTAAAAAAATTAATCTTGCAATATTAATCCTAACTGTTGATGTGTTTTCAATTTGGGTATTCATTGCATTCATCTGTATGTAAAGCTAAAAACTGGCCAGTAACATGCTGCAGAATATACATAACTTAGTTATTTTATGGAAAAGAGCAGCGAAAAGAGAGTTTAGTTTACAATACTTACTTTCGTCAGGTTTCTTTCAAGAATTGAGTTCATATATGGTGTAAGCATATTAGCTTTTCGAAATTCATTCTTCTTTGCACTGCACATTATGAATATTTAAAGTAATATCTATGCTATGTATATTTTATTGGTGAGTTGGCAGACAAAATTCACTTTGTCAGTTTACAACATATTGTGTTGTGAGTTACAATATGTTTCACAACCACCAATAAAACATGTTTTTAATAACTGCATACATTTTATGTTGGATGCTGTTATTCATGATTTCATGCCACCAGGCAGTTTTGTGGACACAAAAAGGGAAAAATGGTTTTGGTAAACTTTTCTTACCACATAGTTGGATCAGGGAGCAGAATGTTTGAAGGTTTGGATGACTGCTTAAATTAATTTTCATATAATTTACAAAATGGATAATAGTTATCATATTTGCATAACACACTTTCATAAAATGCAAGCTAGTTGGTNTTTCATATAATTTACAAAATGGATAATAGTTATCATATTTGCATAACACACTTTCATAAAATGCAAGCTAGTTGGTAAAGTACTGTGAAATGAAACACTGCCGTCATCATAATTGGATATGGGCACTACCTAGTAAGGCAGTTTGTTGAGAATTCTGTGGTGAACGGAATCTGAAAAGTATCATCGTGTGACCTTGTTTGTTATTGCCTGTTAATCTACTAAAGTGTGATCTATCGTTTATTGGGATTGAAGTAATGCAAATTGCTTTACAAACTGGCAGAAGTATTACACATTATGTAGTATTGAGATTGGCAATGGTACAGACAAACGAGAAATTTTAAGTGTAGTAAAAAAAACTAATAATGTTTGATATTTTTGTGTTTCCAACTGTTCTCTGGATGAGGTTAATTTTTTATTCAAAATATATGGAATCCATAATGTTTAGGGTTTTGTTTACAAGTTATGCTGAACTTTGCTGTGCTTGTTATGCTAAAATTGTGTGCATAAAAAATAGTGTCTGCATAAGCCTTAGGGAGAATGTTGATGTATTAACTTAATTAGTTTGTAGAAAATTCAGTATTGAAAATTATACAGGTTCTGAATCACAATATTCACGTGAATAGCATCAATTTTATGTTCAGAACACATATCGTGGATTGTACTGTAATAATAATAATCAATTTTCAAAAATGCTTTTGTAATTTTTTTA
Source organism: Clitarchus hookeri (assembly GCA_002778355.1). Classification (NCBI taxonomy): domain Eukaryota; kingdom Metazoa; phylum Arthropoda; class Insecta; order Phasmatodea; family Phasmatidae; genus Clitarchus; species Clitarchus hookeri. Next base: position 18,654 of record NQII01010151.1, on the reverse strand, counting down.
TTTTTTTAACATGAAAATAATTGTTTTTATGTGCCAAGGGTTTTTTTTTTTTTTTTACAAAATAACTTCATGGAAGTGATTTTTGCATCAAGTGCTTTAGCACTATGCAATTTCGATTTCCAGATATTATGTCTCTGAAGACTACATTTGGGCTACACGCTAGAAAGAATGCATCATTTTATTCCTAAGACAAAATATTCACCGCTGGTTTATGGTGTATTTCACATCATGCAATGTTGTAGACCCTGAATTACACTATACTCACTCATGTACTTCATAAACATAGATTAACTTAAATGTGGAATCATATCCTAAAAATGTGAGGATGTGTTTTCTATATTTAAAAAAAATTTTGTCTCCCAAAAATGATTTCTACGAAAACAGCAAAGAAGTATTTTTACTACTTTGGTGAATGCATTTCTTTCACCATTACACAGTTTTTGTAAAGTTGTTTACTAACATACATTCAGTATATGTACTGCACAGTGATTTAGAAAGGTTCTTAAATTTATTAAAAAGAAAGCCTTTTATAATTGACCAATTAAATTTTGTTGAGTTGTAGAGTCAGCTATTTTAGAAGAAGGATTTTTAGTTGTGAAATTCTAAACAAGCTAGCACATATCAAGTTTTCTCACATGTAATTAGTATTATAGCTACAGTAAAACCTTATCATGAATTACTCCAGTTGGGATTTGAATCCATTTAATTTTAATATGATAATCATTTTATTTTGCTTTCTCTGTAACATCTTTAACTCTTATTTGAAATACAATTAATTCATTGACTTCTACAATATGATTGTGACATAAACAATAAACTGTATTTCTCATGTTTTCTGTTCAGTAAACACTTGAAAATAGGTATTTAGACTGTAAAATGATTGCTAAAACAAACATGCTCAAGGAGCATGTATTATGTAAAAAAAATTCACATTGTCTTTGAGATTTAAATTTATGATGTATTATTATAAATATGTTTTTTCTTTAAATTATTGTGTGATTTTTCTAGATGTTGCACTGTCAGTTCAGTTTGTTCATGTCTTAGCCATGTATGTATCGTATGTAACAAAATATTATAACTTTATGTAAATTAGCTGCAATTGCAAGTAACTTGTTGTCTTGCACTCTTTTTTTCCCCACCTCATCCAAACTCTCTCTCATTCACACTCTCCGCCCAACATTTATTTGTGTGTGTGTGCATGCGCGCATGTGTGCTTGTGTGTGTGCTTCTGTGTGTGCACGCTAAGGCACCGCTTTCTCTCTGGGATTCCTTCTCATACCTTCACACATTCTCTCTCTCTCTCTTTCTCTTTTTCTCTTCTTATTCTCTCTTTTTTTGTCCTTAACCCCTCTTAGTTGGCTGTAAATAAATAATTTGCTGTCCCATGCAATAAAAAACTTTTTTTTTTTCCTTATAATTTTAGTTATTATCTGAAGTTGGCATGGATAAATAACTCAATAAATTTCATTGTAGTATACAAATCTGCTACTATAGTTTGGAAAAATAGTAAGAAAAGGTATTATTAGTTGTAAACTCAGCTGTTTCTCTTGCCCTGCTTGCTCACCTGACAGCTGTCTGCATTGCAGTTAGAAGCAGAGGCAGTAGGCACAGGAAAGTTCAAGACCAGACCTCACAAGAATCCAGCGCTCTGGAACATCTCACATGAGAGACAAACCAATTAACCAAGTAAAAAGTGACATTTATTTCACACCAAGAATCATACAGTCGCATTAATACAAATCTCTGGCACTTTTATACCTTCAGAAGTACAGTTTTTGTGACTTGTAATTTTNATCATACAGTCGCATTAATACAAATCTCTGGCACTTTTATACCTTCAGAAGTACAGTTTTTGTGACTTGTAATTTTGAAAGTAGATTTATCTATCCTGAAACACTGTATAGGATGCATCAAAATTAGACGTATGGGATGCATCTAAATTAGACAGACAAACTTCGGCTGCTGGTTATTCATGAAAAATGTATATGACTTACGGTCTATAGTGAATCCTAAGGGTGGTACACATCTTTGTAGTNCTGCTGGTTATTCATGAAAAATGTATATGACTTACGGTCTATAGTGAATCCTAAGGGTGGTACACATCTTTGTAGTTGGACCTGAAATACCAGTTTATTACAAATATTGGAGAAATTATTTTTAAGTTGGAACATTTAGTGTGTGGATAATGTGTAACGGAACAATGATCTGTAAACACATGAACACGTATTTGTTGCTGTCATCAAATTGTGCCGTGGAAATAATCACTATTACTACCCTCATTTTGACTTAATCTCCATAACGCTGTAGCATACTTGGGATTTAAAAGATGGATTACTAACCCGCATGTCACAATTAACTTTACGCATTATCCAGACACTCAGTGTTCCATCTCCAGAACATTTACACATGATGTACTAGGCACGAAGCAAATTCCATAAAGCAGAGTCAGCTAGACCAACAGGAGATACAACTGACTATTAAGTTACGTTTTAGATGCTGTAAATGAATCCTGCCTGTTCCAAACCTAATTGTTATGAGCTGCTCAAAGAACAATTTAAAAGTTTTTTGAAAGACATCCTAGATAATTTAACAAAGTATGAAATGCTGGTAAAGAGTAGGAAAAGGATGACTATTTTGCAGAATGTAGGAAACAGGATGATGGGACAAATGGAAAGTCTGAAAATATTTCTTTGATGCCCATCTGAAAAATAAGATAAGTGGCTTGAGTGGTATGCTTTGTAGAAATCAAAGTTAGAATTACTTTCTTGAANTGCCCATCTGAAAAATAAGATAAGTGGCTTGAGTGGTATGCTTTGTAGAAATCAAAGTTAGAATTACTTTCTTGAATTGAATAAAAAAAAAATAAAGGATGGGGCAATTGTTTCTTGGATTGATAGATTCTGTCGGTTTTTAAAGGAACTGACAGAACCGAAACAGACAGTTTGGTTACACAGGATTAAAAAGTAGCCTAACATACATCACTATTGAAAAAAAAAATCATATGTAATATGGCACCAATTATTTTACATGTTANTAAAAAGTAGCCTAACATACATCACTATTGAAAAAAAAAATCATATGTAATATGGCACCAATTATTTTACATGTTAACGTCTTTACTTGCGTAATCCCTGTACTCGTGTGGCCAATTGTTTGCCATTTTCCACAAAAATAGGGTCCTGCAGTTAGATGCGGAAAAATAGAAATGAGATTATTACTTCGAAAGTATTGATGTTATGACATCAAAAAGAAGTAAAATGATTATACACTTCGTTGTAGAAACATTCACATTGTTCAGAAACAATGTCGTATAATTCAAACGCAAGCCTTTTTACGATATGCAGTGATGTTCGCATCTTCCGATTACTTGGGTAGAGTTGCATGTTTGCTTACATCTGGAAACGTGTGTGTACAGTGCCATTACTGGGCTAATCACGAGCAATGGGCATTTCATTTGTTTTAATTATCAGCTATCCACTACCAGCTGTAATAAAAGAAAAAGTGAAGTTCACGAATTTACAACAGAGCGGCTTAATGCATAGTGTTTTTAACCTAAATTAAATGTAAAAATCATACAAAACGGCCACCGACCGTTTATACACACTGCCATCTCTAGCCATTTGTGGAATCTACGTATGTGTTACTTTCCAGGAATTTCTGCTCACTGCAAAACTAAGTGGAACCGGAACTGAGAATTGGAATCGGAAAAAAATGAAACCATCCTGTCACTGAAAAAAAATGTTGCAAAGAATTTTTGCCTGCATTTTCAATTCATTTTTATATAGTCTTTTTAGTGTTACCAGAATTAAAACTAGCAAGTTGATATTCAGACAGGAACTTTTGTTTTTATTCCATGAAACAAACATTAAATAAACATCTTAATATTCATTTAATAAAAAANATTCAGACAGGAACTTTTGTTTTTATTCCATGAAACAAACATTAAATAAACATCTTAATATTCATTTAATAAAAAAATTTTGGTTGTGTATAACTTTCAGCAACCAAATGTATATTCACATCAAAGTTAAAAGTTCTGATCAGTATAAAAAATAATCAGCGTTTTGTAGCATTTGTTCATATATTGAGGTANCAGTATAAAAAATAATCAGCGTTTTGTAGCATTTGTTCATATATTGAGGTATGAAGTATTAACATAAATTAATTAACAAATTTCTAATAAAAATTAATTTTTATAAAGATGTATATGAGGAACTAAAATATTATTGCTGGAATATGCTGATAGTAGAGACGATTTTCAGTTTACAGGAACAAACTGCAGGTCTAAGTGTGGATCAGCTGCTATACTCCTGCCTGTGTGAATAGCTAGTCTTGTAACATACAGCTCTGAGGGTGGAGTAAGGTACTAACATGCACATAGTTCAAAACAAAATGCACCTGTGTAGAGCATCGGAAAGTGCTGAATTTTGCAGTACTGGGAGGGTTAACTGTAGTGTAATATTCTTTTCATCATTTTTCAGTGTTACGATGCTTGTGACTAGAATATAACGCACTAGGCTTTCAGTGATGACAGGTTACTGTCATACTTAAGATTAATGATTTAAAAAATTCACTATTAAAATTAATCGTTAAAGTGTGTGATTTTTAACATATTGGTTCATTTTAAATCTAATTAACTTTTAATTGTTAAAATATCTGGTTAACGAATCAAACTAACGGTAGTTATCTTTGCGATTGCCTGGAGGCCGATAACGAAATATGTGCGAATGCCATTATCATCTTGACAAACTGCAGGCGAGTTGCACACCACAATATACAAATTGATACACTGACGTTATGTATTGAATTTAAGATCATTGTTAGTCATGCGCAACGTGATATGCCACCGATACAATCTCTCACTACTAAAAAATCACAGTTGTACAGTTGATGGTCCTCGTGCGGCATGCACATTTCGATTGTTTTTGTAGTCACTGCACAGGTCTGGTTTCGTGCTAAGGTGTGGTATAAGAGTTTATTTTAGAAGTTTTATTTCAAATGGTTATGTAGAAAATTGTTAATTTATTATTTTCATAAGTAGGCTTATCTGATTCGNGCTTGTTTTTTGTTGGCTAGTAATTATACTTAAGATCCTTTTTTTTTTTTTTTTTTTTTTTTTTAGACTTTATTTTGACAAAAAAAATTTAATTTCCATAGTTTTTAACTTTTAACATTAATCAGTTAACTTTTTCTTCCCCTAACTTTAATCAGTTAGATTATTTTGTTAACATTCCCAAGTATGGTTACTGTCAGTACCTGGTCTTTTTAAACATTTGGTCAGTATTATCCAGGTTTGCAAATTTTACTGTGCAGGAATGGGTATTGTTTTTAAGCATCTGTAAACATTCGCATATAAAAGTGTAATACTTAACTTGCTGCCTGCAAATCAGTAGTTGTGGGGGGAAAATTTTAAAGCATACTTTAACATAAGTTATTTGCATAGTGCGAAATACATAGAAGAATAATGTTGTGTAATATTTGGAAATGTATAAAATAAACAGTATCATAATTAGATGTTTTGAGAAGCATGTTANAATCAGTTAGATTATTTTGTTAACATTCCCAAGTATGGTTACTGTCAGTACCTGGTCTTTTTAAACATTTGGTCAGTATTATCCAGGTTTGCAAATTTTACTGTGCAGGAATGGGTATTGTTTTTAAGCATCTGTAAACATTCGCATATAAAAGTGTAATACTTAACTTGCTGCCTGCAAATCAGTAGTTGTGGGGGAAAAATTTTAAAGCATACTTTAACATAAGTTATTTGCATAGTGCGAAATACATAGAAGAATAATGTTGTGTAATATTTGGAAATGTATAAAATAAACAGTATCATAATTAGATGTTTTGAGAAGCATGTTGTCAGAAAGGCATAAGTGCTTGTGGCTTTGATATGTACAAATATTTTAGTGATAGGTTCGACATTTATACAGTTTATCCTTTTTGACCAGCACATGTACATACAGTATATTTTGGCTGAAAGTATTGACTGCAGCAATATTATCAATAAAATATAAATAAGAGAAATTGTACTGTGGAGGGGGACACTAAACAGAGCTTACATCATTTTTGTTGCACCATTTATATGTATATCAACGCAGAATAACTCTATAAACTCAATTTATGAAAGTGTAGACATTAAGGCTAATTTATTCTTCATAACCTGAATTTACACTGCGTGTTGTAAATAATTTTTTTATTTTTAAATCAACGTTCAGTAATACTTTTATTGATAGCATCCCAGATATCATGGTATTTCCATTTGAATTTAACCTGTATTACTGTTTGCATATAAAAGGACATTCAAGTTTGATGTGAAAATTCCAACTCCAACATAAGTCTGAAGGTTTCACCTTTCAATGAGAATACTCTTCCAGATTTGTGTTATCTTTGTGGTTATTTAAATTCCTTTAACAAATATTATTAAAGTTAGGTAGCAACCACAAGAAATTTGCGGTTTTTTTTTTAATACTCTATTTGGCATTTGCATACACGAAACATTTTTGATGAAAAGAAAATGGTAACTTATTTTATGAAAGGATTTATGCGAGTAATACATATTCAGGAGAGGTCATAAAATTTTTGTACAATTTTTATTGATATGTTTTAAAAGCCAAACAAAACTTTGGTGAGAGAAATTAAAGTAAAATTTTGTTCTGCATGTTTGGCAATATATAATTATTACTGTTCTCTCAACCAACAAACCAAGCCCATGCAACTTCTTTAGATTTTGAGAGCCATTTATTAGTTTAGGGAGTACTCAATAGGTATTGCATGAGTTTCTGCTGTGAATTCAGAGGAGCATTAAAGTTGCAGAGTACTACTTATTGAAAGATAAATTTAATAACAAATATAACTACTGAATTTAATATTNAGGAGCATTAAAGTTGCAGAGTACTACTTATTGAAAGATAAATTTAATAACAAATATAACTACTGAATTTAATATTTTGTGTAACAAATTACGTTTTAAATTTACTACTTCGCTGTGCATGAATATCCTCATTAAAATATACCAGGAGTTGTNTTGTGTAACAAATTACGTTTTAAATTTACTACTTCGCTGTGCATGAATATCCTCATTAAAATATACCAGGAGTGGTTTTGATTTCAGAGTAAATCATTTAATTTATCTATCCAAGAAGCATTGTTCTACTAACGAGAAAGTAAACCGGAAGATTTTTTCTAATTTTTGGCTTGACAAGACAAAAAAAACTTAAGAACGCTTTTTATTACTAGATATGATGAAAATTGGCTAAATACCGCCTTTCTCGCCTTTCTGTGGTACGCCATTCTGCTTTATTAAAAAATTTAATTAAAGTATCTCTTACATATTGATAAATTGATTACTTTAGTTGCATTCAGTTAATCATAATCTGATTTTTTCGAATCAATTAATTTGCATGTGATGGGCAGATTATATGACAAGATTCACCTGTGAATTATAAGATGATAGCACTGTTGCCAGACATTCTCGTTCAACTATAATCCTCGAGTTTCCAGTCTTCTTTAGCTATATCGTCATTGCAACAAACAAATAATAATCAAGACAATCTGCAAGTGCCAACTTTTCCCTTGTATATTGGCCATAGTCACTTCCTTCCCTGCTCCTNTTTCCCTTGTATATTGGCCATAGTCACTTCCTTCCCTGCTCCTGTTAGTCATAGTCATGGGTTCAATCTCCAATGACCCTACTGTTGACAAGACATTAAGTTGTAATTTTAAAAAAAATGTGTCAAGTTAAGACTAGCCTTTTCCATGTAAGTAGTTAAAATGCTGAATACTTTGTGTCCATAGGCAGTTGTTGCTCCCTGGAAAATATATTTTGTAAAACAAAAAATGTAACGTTAATATGATTAGTATTCAATTAGTTTTGCAGTCTCCATCTTACTGTGTACAGTAATAAACTGTGTATTGTTGTTCAGAAGCACTGGAAGCATCCCAAATACTTCTACACNTGTTAGTCATAGTCATGGGTTCAATCTCCAATGACCCTACTGTTGACAAGACATTAAGTTGTAATTTTAAAAAAAAATGTGTCAAGTTAAGACTAGCCTTTTCCATGTAAGTAGTTAAAATGCTGAATACTTTGTGTCCATAGGCAGTTGTTGCTCCCTGGAAAATATATTTTGTAAAACAAAAAATGTAACGTTAATATGATCAGTATTCAATTAGTTTTGCAGTCCCCATCTTACTGTGTACAGTAATAAACTGTGTATTGTTGTTCAGAAGCACTGGAAGCATCCCAAATACTTCTACACNCCCATCTTACTGTGTACAGTAATAAACTGTGTATTGTTGTTCAGAAGCACTGGAAGCATCCCAAATACTTCTACACTGTTATGGACTATCATCCTAAATACTCCCACACGATTGATTACACCCACAAGACATGATTACTCATGCATAACTTTTCCACCATTACAGACTAGCATCCCCGATACTCTCACGCAATTGACTGCACCTACTAATGCATAACTTTTACGCCATTGCGGTCTAGCATCCCAAATACTTTCACACAGTTTATTGCACCCACACAGTTGAACACACCCACAAGAGACTGATCACTCATGCATAACTNCCAAATACTTTCACACAGTTTATTGCACCCACACAGTTGAACACACCCACAAGAGACTGATCACTCATGCATAACTTACACTATTACAGACTAGCAATTGAAATACTCCCACACATATGATTGCACCCGAGAATGATTGGTCATGCTTAANCTTACACTATTACAGACTAGCAATTGAAATACTCCCACACATATGATTGCACCCGAGAATGATTGGTCATGCTTAACTTGCACACCGTTACTTACTCAGCAGCACCAGAATTTGCTCCGAGTGCCTTGGCCAGGTGTATATAACCTTGCAGCAGTTTTCAAGCGTATTCTTTACTTTTTACATTTCAGATTTTTGATGGCAGATTTAAAGATTTTCACCTACATAAAAATTAATTTTTAATGTGGCCCGTATTTTGTGTGTTAGGGTCGTGATGCAAGCTGTAAGGTGTAACGTGCACGTGTAAAAGAGAGGAGGAGGTGGGATTGCACTCTGGTAAGATGCCTCTATTTGTATTGTAACAACAATAAAGTGAAGTATGGGCAGTAACCAGTTGTATTGGCATCAAATACCTACAATTGCAGTTAAATCTTGTAAGGTAGTATGCATTATAGTGCTGGGTACACTAATGTAATCCTCAGCACATTAAATATAATTTATTGCAGTATGTTGTGTATAAATTTCTTGTAATTTAACCTTTTTTTTAATTCTACATTTGTTTGTGTTGAGGTTAAAAATTTCCTTCAGGGATAATATAGAGAGCATATGAGAATCATTGCAGACTTTAGTGAAGAGTTCCTGGCACAGTTCACAAAATTTGGTGACATGGTGGCATCAGCAGAGAAACATTGTATAAAATGTGTAAATTTATTTTGTACATTTTTGTGTATAGTATTTCNGACATGGTGGCATCAGCAGAGAAACATTGTATAAAATGTGTAAATTTATTTTGTACATTTTTGTGTATAGTATTTCGTAACACATATTTGCTTGTAATACTAACTTAAGTAAGTGTATTGTGACACTTTCAGATCGCATCTAGTCAGTGGATACCATCACATTTATAATCTTCAACACATTGAGAAAATTGCTAAGATAAGAAATGCACAGNGCATCTAGTCAGTGGATACCATCACATTTATAATCTTCAACACATTGAGAAAATTGCTAAGATAAGAAATGCACAGCTAAAATGGCTAATTTCTTATGTAAACCATTTTGTATGAAAAGCATATTGCATGGGTTTATATCACTATTACACATGCATACATGGTAGGTGTGTGCGCAGCACAAATCATGGTAAGTAGGAATGTTAGTTGTGACCATTTAGCACTTTTGTCTAATTGAATTTGTGTATTTTTTGTATATCTTATTTATTACAATTATAAATAAAGGTTGATATAAAGTTTTATGGGAACATTTTATTATTTTAATTTAAGGTTACCTTCCTTTAAAAAGTTTCAGAATCTGTAAATTAAATGCAGAATTTTTTAAGAGTATGTCTTAATATTGAATTGTACTGAAATTGAACTTATAATTTTTTTCTACCATGAAGTCCAATGTATTTTTCTGACTAGCACTATATACCTAGAAAATGTTGTCTGGGAATAAGGTGAAACTATCTTTAACCATATTATTGTGTGCATTGAAATTTTATGAATTATTACACGTATACGAGAAAGTTATTCATCAAGGAATGTAAGATTGTAAAAACAAGTGTTATAAGTAAATGGCAAAAAGTGTGTGTGTAGACATATATATACATATACAGTAGAGCATCGATTATCTGAATATAGAGCAACCGAAACATTGGTTAACTGAAAGCCTACCGTCCTGTGAGGCCAGCGCTCGCATTTCCCCACCCTTGCTTTCCCGCGCCCGTGCCATATAAGATTTCCGTGCCCCCACGTCTCCCGCGCCCGCAGTGTGAGTCTTCGCTTGTGACAGATAGTGTTGTAGTTGTGCCGTTCGCAATGGTGCCTAAACGTAAGTGCGTTGTTCTCAGTGTTTCCGATAAACTTTAAATAATAAGCCAGTAGAAGAATGGTGCTAGTGGANTAAACGTAAGTGCGTTGTTCTCAGTGTTTCCGATAAACTTTAAATAATAAGCCAGTAGAAGAATGGTGCTAGTGGAACAAGCTTAGCGCTGGAATATGGAGTTGGAAATGAAACAATATCGGACATTAAAAAGAAAAGTGATGCCATTACAAAATTTGCAAGTGTACTTGACAGTGAAGATGGAAGTTTGTAGAGAAAAACAATGAAAATGGCAGAAAACCAAGATTTAGACACTGCAGTTTAGACATGGTTCATGCATGTACGTAGCCAAGGGCAACCAGTAAGTGGCCCTTTGATTTGTGAAAAAGCTAAGGAATTGAATAAAAACTAAGGGNGGTACGTAGCCAAGGGCAACCAGTAAGTGGCCCTTTGATTTGTGAAAAAGCTAAGGAATTGAATAAAAAACTAAGGGGTAACGCTGATTTTAAAGCAACTACCGGCTGGCTTATGCGTTTCAAATCTGCCGTACCTTAATCCCTTAATCACATCCAGGGTGAAAAACTGTCTGCTGATACTGAAACAGCTAAAAATTTCAAAGTGTACTTTACAAACATGGTTGATAAGGAGGAGTACAAAAAAAACCAATGTCTACAATGCAGACGAAACTGGTTTATACTGGAAGAAAATGCCAACAAAATCCTTACTTTGTAAGAATGAAATGTCAGCACCAGGTTTGAAGGCAAGAAAATCACGCATCACTGCTATGATATGCGGAAATTCTACTGGAACGCACAGGCTACCCTTGCTAATCTATCCCTTTAGATTTTTAGACGCCACGAAATTCCCTTATTTTTAATTGCCTGTTACATACAAGAACCAAAAAAATGCATGTATGGATACAAGAATTTTTATGTAATGGTATGACATTGTATTTATCCCAGAAGTCAAAAAGCATCAGCTTGCAGCTGGGAATTTCGGAAATTTTTTGTTGTTGATTGATAATGCCCTAAGTCATCCCTCAAACCTTTCACTGGAAAGAGAAAACTGAAAGTTTAAAGTTTCTTTTTGCCTCCTAACATTACTTCAGTCCTCCAACCAATGGACTATTACAGAAAGGCATTGCTGTGTATGGTTCTGCTCGGGGAAGAACATGAAAAAACAATTTTGCAACTGTACACAGAAATTGACTTGAAGGATGCTATGTACATGGCAGCAGAAGCTTGGACTACTGTCAAGGACACTACACTAGCAAAAGCTTGGAATAAGCTCCTTCCATCAGACGGGTCTATTACTGCACTCGAAAAGCCACCAAACAGCCAATTTTATCAGAACTGGCTGTGCTGATTAAAGAATCTTCAGGATTTGAAGAATGCGACCAACAAAACATTCAAGACTGGCTCGAATGTGATGTCGATGACCCTGGCTATCAAATATTGACGGACAATGAAATCATTGACAGTGTCGCAGACGATCAAGACCCTTGCGACGACGAGGAAGAGCCTAGTGGCAACGACCGTGCTGAAAAAGGACCATCCAATGATGAAGCTTTTCAATGCCTTGAGACGCAAATGAAGTGGTTAGAACATGAATGTAATGCTATCCAATTGCTCTCTTTAAAACATTTACGAGATTTAGCTGCAAAAAAACGAGTCTCAGGTCTAAAGCAAAAGAACATTTTGGACTTATTTTCCTGAACTGTAAGCCTAACTTTAGTCAGTTCTGTGTTACGTATTTGTAATATACATATGTATGTGCAATAAAATATATATATGTGCAGTTATACTTGATTTTTTGTCTCTTTTTTTCTTATATTCAGGGCTTATTCCCTAGGTGAGATGAGAGAGAGCACATATTTTTATTCAATTATCAATCTTTACGTCATAAGCTGTTGTGACACTACAATATGATATTACCAATTGTAAACCTTACCTTTGATTCAACCATTCCTAATCTAGGTGAGATGTAAAAGATAAATTAATTTCTTTGATTTAATATAAAAAATGAATTGTAAATTTTATAAAAACTTATAGTCAATGTATATTGTATTATTTTAGCCTGATGAGGACCCGAGTTAGTCGAAATAGCCATATAAAAATAGAAAATTGTTGAAAAATACGTGTTCTCTGTCAACTCAACAAGGAAAAACGCCCTGGATATATGTATGTATGTACATACTACATATACAGTTTTGTTATCCGAACACCTCCCATCCCCAATTGTTTCAGATAATCGATGCTGTACTGTACATACACATGCAGTCTGCTGTAAGATAGCTGCAACAGCAGCTAGGTACACAGATGTGGTTGAAAGATATTCTGACAAAATAGAAAATTTGCAAGGCCAGAAAATAGTGAACAAAAATCAGATGCAAGCAACCCCAAAGCAAAGCAAAAGTAGTCTGATGATTCAGCATAAACAAAAAGTATGAATAAACCCTGTTTAGCGAGTCAAAATGTTATTTCAGCAAGTTACATTGTTGATTTGGACATTAAATATTATTTATATAAATTATGAGTGTCCTTTTGTTCCTGTTAAGATAATATAAATTGCAATACTTTCTTTAAGACATTGTATTTATGTGTATATCTATTGATAATTTGTAACAATGTTTAAAGGTGTCAAAACATTTTTCACATTCAAAAACTTAGAACATGATCACATTATTTTATGGTGACCGGGTTGGTCACACTGGGTTCTACGATTGACAAAACACCCGTCCCGCCTTGACAGCTCACCTAAAGTGTGCCGTAAGACGGCCGGTGGCATGCCGAGTAGCAGGCTGACAATGTGGTTACGTAAGCGGCCGTAGGGTGGCACCCCTGCAGGTTTCCAGTCAGCAGCAAGGTGCCAGAGTTGGATGTATTGGCCGTGTGAGCAAGACAGCACAGCAAGGGATATCCCAGCGTATGTGGGCACCCTCCCACTGACTCCTGGACAGTCCACCAGCCGGCTATATAAGGGAGATGACTGGAGGTGCAGACAGTTAGTATGCACTGCATCTCAGGCAGCAACTCACACCGAGACATAGCCTTCTGTACTCTGAACGCTTCATGCACGCAGTTTAATTAGTTTGTAGTGAGGATCACTGCAGAGTAGAACGTAAGACGTTACTGGTGTTCGGAACCAAGAAATTAATGATGTTGGGACCCAAGAAGTTAAGGATGTTTGAACCCGGCGCAAAGGACAAGTCAGTCCTCGCCTGAGTGTAGGGACAGCCGGCGGTCTGTCATCTCGTGGGAGTAGTGTATGGAGACAGGGGTTAGGTGTCTTGACTGGGAGGGATAGCACTGCAATAAATAGGGAGTTCCTTAGACGCCACAGGTTATTCTTTCCTTGGGAAGCAACCACACCTTGCCACCTCCACCTCTTTACTCCGCCTGCTGGACTGTATGGAGGGTTGGCCGACTTGCTCGCTACCCTGCACACCCAATCCCCCACCCCATCACCTTCCCTTGGACTGTGGGATAACTGGTCGACACGTCCGCGCCTATTCCACGCACCTCATCTCCTACAAACTCTTCCTTTCTGGGACTTCCAATGTCTAGGAGTAAGAGGGCGGGTAGGCACCCAGAAACCTGGTCCCCAGCCAGGGAAGCAACCTCCCGACCACCAACCATACAACTCAGGTGACCTAGCCACTTGTCTGGTAGCCCTCACAAGGATGTACCAGAACTTCGAGGAAGCAGGGTTTGAACCCGTTCTCCCACGGGAACCCAACAACACAGCAATCTCTCCAAGACGTCAGGCCTAAAGGGACAAAGCGGCCCGCCAATGTCTTGACAGCCTGCAATGGACGATTCTAGGACCTTGAGACTCCCGTTGGGAGATATTCCCCTCGTCACAACCCCTGCCATACTAACTTGCTGGGATAGAGTGGGAAAGGGGACATATTCCCTTAAATCCGAGGTACCAATCCCTCTCCTCCCTGCGCACACTGTGAAGCATCGCACAATCTTGGCGAGCTCATCGACAGCGGCAACAGAGGACTTGCACCAAGACCAGGCCGGACCAGTAAGACGGTAGGTATAGAAAGGGAGAGAGATAACAAGTGGCGGCCCAAAACGTGGGGCCAGTGCCTATTGAACAGATAGACCAATGACCAGTTATTTGGACTACGTATAGCCAGTGGGACTTCTGGAAGTCCAGTTAAACACCCGGTGGCACCTAAAAGTAAAAATAATGTCGCAAAAAGGTAACGACTCAAACAGAGGAAGAACATACATGCAAATCAAACCAGTGTCTAGGTCACGGCCCTTAAAGAGTACACTGCGAAATATGTGTCGGAGCATTCTACCTAAAATGCATTGGCTGGCCCTAAGGGACCCACAAATGACAAGAAATCCCGGCAGCAAAAACCCGGAATCAACATGGCCCCTACCGCAATTTCACAGGAAAGGACATGAAAACCTCGAAATGTTCACAGAAACTTACAAAGAACTACAGAACGCCTCCAAGAACGATTCGTCAGAGGCTATTGGCAGAAATAACCAAGGAATTATATAACTGACCTCAGGCCGACAGAGAAGAGTCAGATACAGCACAACCTCCCTTTGATCACAGAACAGTTGAAACCCGAGATCCGAACATTTCTACTCACCCCTGCCCCCAGGACTAAAAGAAATTGGCGAAGAGAGCAAGGAAAGTGGAGAGGAACGTCGAAACCCAAAAGACCTAAGTTCCAATTCAAAAACCTACCGAAAAAGGGTTTAGGGAAGGAAGGGATCACATGATAGTCCCCCTTAGGAGGGCGGGCCCGCGACCACCACAGCCAAGGATCCCTAGGGAACCCACCTGCTGGGAACGCCAAGGAGTGGGCCACTGAAGAAGAAACTGCCCCACTTTCACTAAACAGAGGGTATAATCAAAGAACGTCTCGGAAAAACCGACAGAACAACCTCGTCGAAGCAAAGACACAGCAGATGATGCCGGAAATGGACCGCCTGGACCTAGAAGCAGGCCCCACCAGTCCTGGGAGTTAGGCCAAGAAAGGGGCCAAGTGAGTGTAGAACCTCGCCAATTGCGATACCTGAGGGGCAAGATCACGGGCACCCCGAATTGTGGCAGAAATAGCGACAAAAAAATACAGACCATCCTAGACTGAGCAGCCTCGGCTAACTTTATAAAGACCACACAGCTGACCGAGGCAAGCAAGAGAAAAATGTAACCTGTAAAATATGAAGTCTGAATGGCCAATGCCACGTCATCCCTGGAAATAGAAGGGAAAGTCAGGCTGCCGGTGTTCATTAATAACGCCACAAGGAGAGGCAGACTTCCTAGTAGCGAACCGACTGGGAGATGAGGCCATACTAGGAAACCCTTGGTTGTACACCCAAGATGCAGTTATGGAGTACAAGGCTCGCCATTGTCATCTGGTTACAAAAAAAAAAGGGCAACAGTATTATGGATTCCTGAGACGAGTCCAGAAAATGTAACGATCCACAGAGAAGATGTGCAGAACCAAATGGAAAACCCTCAATTAGAACAGGAACTGCTGGATGTCTTGGGACAATATGCTGATGTTTTCTCACCAAAGGAACCCGTGGGGCAGACCAGAACCATTCAGCATGAAATACTGCTAAAAACAGAAACGCCAGTTTGGGAAAGGTAATGGAATTCTTCCCCCGAGAAAATATGCATCATTGATGAGCAAGTCACTTCAATGAAGAGGCAGTGTCTGCGAGCTCGCCATACAATGCACACCCTAAGAAATCAGGAGAACATAGATTTTGCGTGGACTGTCGCTCACTGAATGAAAACACATACAACGTGGTCCCTCCCCAAGTAAACATGGCAAATACTCTGAAGGACTTAGGCCAGGCAACCATATTCACCACCCAGGACATGCATAGCAGGTATTGACAAATCCCCATGCAGTTGGGATTCCATCCATATACCGCATTTATCACACCCGATGGGGAAACACTGCAATTCCGTATCATTCCATTCTGGCCTAAGAATTCCCCAGTACCTTCCAAAGACTAATGTCGGCCGAAGTACTGATTGGATATATAGGCATATTCTGCTGCGCATATATGTACGATATGATTGTGTATTCTTCCTCATGGGAGGAATACAAATTGCACCTGAGTCTCGTATTAGAAAGACTACAGATACACAGGCTAACATTCAGTTTTCGTAAATGCCATTTTGGAAAGGGAGAAATTGAATATCTAGATCANGACTACAGATACACAGGCTAACATTCAGTTTTCGTAAATGCCATTTTGGAAAGGGAGAAATTGAATATCTAGATCACATAGTGACACTAGAAGGGAACCAAGCAAAACTAGACTATGCCAGAGCCATCCAGGAAGCAAAGGCCCATGCAACATAAACCTGCTTTTTATGCCCGACCTGTGTATTAAGTCTATCCTTGTGGTCGCAAGTGCAATGTGGTAGGTGAAGGGAGAGAGGGAGGGTAGCCCTCTCTGTCCCTCCCAGCATTTGTGCATGTGTGTGTGGCATATACCACCCCTCCAAACACTCGAGCGGGTAAACCCTCTCACTCATTGTGCTTGGGATGCAGTCGCGAGTTGGGTGGTACATTGACCCCTGCGAATAATCAGTTGGGCGTAACATTGAGTTACCCCACTAACTGCGATGTGATAGCAGGTTGACAGACCTTCAACCGCAAAGTAGAATGTCTGTGCTCGAAGAGAGTGCGCCCACTAACGGACCCAGATCCTTTTACCCTAGTGCAACTGCAAACTAGTTCTAGCCACTTGTCTGGTAGCCCTCACAAGGATGTACCAGAACTTCGAGGAAGCAGGGTTTGAACCCGTTCTCCCATGGGAACCCAACAACACAGCAATCTCTCCAAGACGTCAGGCCTAAAGGGACAAAGCGGCCCGCCAATGTCTTGACAGCCTGCAATGGACGATTCTAGGACCTTGAGACTCCCGTTGGGAGATATTCCCCTCGTCACAACCCCTGCCATACTAACTTGCTGGGATAGAGTGGGAAAGGGGACATATTCCCTTAAATCCGAGGTACCAATCCCTCTCCTCCCTGCGCACACTGTGAAGCATCGCACAATCTTGGCGAGCTCATCGACAGCGGCAACAGAAGACTTGCACCAAGACCAGGCCGGACCAGTAAGATGGTAGGTATAGAAAGGGAGAGAGATAACAAGTGGCGGCCCAAAACGTGGGGCCAGTGCCTATTGAACAGATAGACNCGGTAGGTATAGAAAGGGAGAGAGATAACAAGTGGCGGCCCAAAACGTGGGGCCAGTGCCTATTGAACAGATAGACCAATGACCAGTTATTTGGACTACGTATAGCCAGTGGGACTTCTGGAAGTCCAGTTAAACACCCGGTGGCACCTAAAAGTAAAAATAATGTCGCAAAAAGGTAACGACTCAAACAGAGGAAGAACATACATGCAAATCAAACCAGTGTCTAGGTCACGGCCCTTAAAGAGTACACTGCGAAATATGTGTCGGAGCATTCTACCTAAAATGCATTGGCTGGCCCTAAGGGACCCATGAATGACAAGAAATCCCGGCAGCAAAAACCCGGAATCAACATGGCCCCTACCGCAATTTCACAGGAAAGGACATGAAAACCTCGAAATGTTCACAGCAACTTACAAAGAACTACAGAACGCCTCCAAGAACGATTCGTCAGAGGCTATTGGCAGAAATAACCAAGGAATTATATAACTGACCTCAGGCCGACAGAGAAGAGTCAGATACAGCACAACCTCCCTTTGATCACAGAACAGTTGAAACCCGAGATCCGAACATTTCTACTCACCCCTGCCCCCAGGACTAAAAGAAATTGGCGAAGAGAGCAAGGAAAGTGGAGAGGAACGTCGAAACCCAAAAGACCTAAGTTCCAATTCAAAAACCTACCGAAAAAGGGTTTAGGGAAGGAAGGGATCACATGATAGTCCCCCTTAGGAGGGCGGGCCCGCGACCACCACAGCCAAGGATCCCTAGGGAACCCACCTGCTGGGAACGCCAAGGAGTGGGCCACTGAAGAAGAAACTGCCCCACTTTCACTAAACAGAGGGTATAATCAAAGAACGTCTCGGAAAAACCGACAGAACAACCTCGTCGAAGCAAAGACACAGCAGATGATGC
>NQII01010150.1:0-20805 GCA_002778355.1 Clitarchus hookeri | reverse complement strand
GTCCTTGAAGTACATTATTTTGTAGGTTAACTAGTGTCTAGTCGGTTTACAGGATTACGATTTTGTTATAACCAAAAATAAATTACATTAATCATAAACTTTGGTTTAATATAAATCAACTGCATCCACGTACCTACCAACTACAACCGCATCGCGCATAAAATGATCGAAGTTGAATAAAACGGTATTGCTCTGTCAAAAGTCCGTGGTGTATTTTGTATTAAATATGTGTCCAAGTAAAATGTTTAGTACTTTCTGGAGAAAAAAAAACGCAACCAATTTATAAATACTAATTCGGTTAATAAATATTTGTTTTACTTAAAGTAACTTGCTCTTTTGTTAGCTGTTGCCACGTGGTGGAGTAAGTTCATGTGATTAAGTACAAAATGTATTGGTTTAAAGTGGAAATATGTATCTTAGTAATCAAACTGGGTGCACCATCGGTTATTATTAGAAAGTTTTTTTCGTAACTCCTCGTAATTAAATCGCTTTATATCAGCGGCGATAACAAGCTGTTTTCTTTGTGTCTTGAGTTGACTCGTTTCACTGTTGCTAGGTCGGGAATGCGCGTGCGAAATGATCCCAGAAGATTGAGCACTTTATTCAAGTCACTGATGACTCAACCATTTATACACAAAAAGAGTAATTATAGGGTTCGGACATTACGTTATAGTCCTTAAATCACCTTTTATACTGGATAATAATATTTTTATAGTTAATCTCAATCTTTAATAATTTTAGAAACACGCAAACTTTCTTTACTAATGGTATGTATTTAATATATAATATCGAGGATATATGATGTGTTTCAGTTGGTTCACTAAGTACAAGAATTAGACTGATCGCAGACATGATATTACTTCAGAAAATTCCATATCACGCGTAAACCGAACAATTTTTAAATTAAGACCAATTGTGTGGACAAAAATTGTCACGTCTAATGACTAAAATAGGAATTTCAAAAATCTGTTGTGAATATATACAATTGTACTGTCGTAGGCCCATTTATACGATTACTTTTTCTGCTGGAGTTAAGAATGATTTTTCACAAGCCCCTCTATTATAATCCATAAAAAAATTTATGAATTTGTAATGAAAAAATGTAATGATAATTTGCACAGCACTTCCATTGGACCAAGTTTATATAAGACGAGTTCGAGGATACTATGGAACCAAAAATATTCAGTTTACCGTTTGAATACCGCTTACCGGATGAATATCCTGATGCCCCGCCTCCAGGCGTAAGCTACAATTTAAAATATTGCTCAGCTCTTTAAGAAACTGTGCCAAATTGCTATTCAGTTTGTATGGATGTCAGTGTAACTAATGATCGGACCACCTTATTTTACGTCTTTTTGTAATTGCTGAGATCAATCTTTCTGAGATCTGGTTGATAATTTTGCAACCTTTCTTAGAACCAAGTGATAAACCTCACATGGCGCCAGAATATAGTATTCTGTATTATCTCTCATTCTAACTAAACTGCAGCTATAAACAAGAAGTTACTGATACAACTAATAAGCCTACTTTCCTCAACATAAGTGCAATTAATTTTTAAATAAGTTCTTAAAATCTTAGTTTGTAGGTAGGACTTGGCTTCTCTTTGAAAGCAATAACATTATACAAATGAAATCCATAAACGTATGCAACATTAGTGAGATTATTACAAATACATACCTGCCTTACCCGGGACATGAACACAGAAAACCTCGTACAGTAAGCTAGCGTGCATTGCACTGTATTATGGCGGTCAGATTCGGAACATCAACTTCGGTTTAATCAGTCTGATGTTTAGAATTATAAGTTTCACTAAACTAAAATATTAAGATGGTCGTCATTTTGAAAATAAGTGACTCGGCCACTTAAAACATGTAGGTTTACATGGACTTCCGTAGCGCTACTTAAGAGAAGAATTTTGGGGAAATCGATTGTTTGGTCCCTGAGATATGACATAAAAAACTTTATTTTCTTATTTAATGCTATTGTACGAAGCTATCAAAAAAAAAAAAATATATATATATATAGGAT
Organism: Clitarchus hookeri; assembly: GCA_002778355.1. Lineage (NCBI taxonomy): Eukaryota > Metazoa > Arthropoda > Insecta > Phasmatodea > Phasmatidae > Clitarchus > Clitarchus hookeri. The sequence goes on along the minus strand of NQII01010150.1, from coordinate 18,777 downwards.
GATTTTAATGTATATATATATATATATATAGGATGATTTTNCTGAGATATGACATAAAAAACTTTATTTTCTTATTTAATGCTATTGTACGAAGCTATCAAAATATATATATATATATATAGGATGATTTTAATGTATATATATATATATATATAGGATGATTTTAATGTATAATATCTACATACAAAATTTGGTTGAATTTGTTTAAATTGTTTAATATACGTGACAAACTTACCTAAATTATTTATAATGCCGCCATTTTGAACATCGTTGTCAGACCCATTTAAATAATGAAAGTTTACATGAACTTCTGCAGCATTTAAAGTGTGCACAATTTGGTACAAATTAGTTTAAATTTTCAGTGTAACATTTGGTGGGAATCGGTTGATTGGTCCTCGTGATATGGCATACAACCTCCATAATTTTCATACGGCGATATTCATAAGTGGAGGACAAAAAATTTATGTAGTAGCTGATTCGATGATTGTAGACTGATATTATACAAAGTTAAGTTAAAATAGATTACATAACTTCGTGGATATAGCACACAAAACTAAAATGATTTTATAGACGCCATTCTGAAAATAAGTGTGCCATACTTAAACAATACATACATTAATATGGCCTACTACAGTACAACAACTTCGCCAAATTTTGTAAAAATCGGTTTACTGTTTCCCGAGACATGAGATAAAAACTTAATTTTTTATTGGTGGAGCTCTTATACAAAATGGCAGACAAATGAGGTTTTGCATAGACATGTTTGATTGTTGTAATAGGCACTGCCAGCATACAAACAAAAGTTAGAATTTGTTTCGTTGATAAAATATATTTATCTAAAATATTTATATAGCCACCATTTTGAAAATAAGAGTCTGGTATGTTTAAAACATATCACTTGACATCATCTGCATCAGTACTACTTGTTTGCCAAATTTGGTAGGATTCGGTAACTTATTACCGAGATATGACATAATAACTCTATTTATGCGTATGGTGCTATCTTCCTAAATGGCCGACGAAAGTGGTCATGTATTCGTATATATCATGCTCCTAACTGATACTTTAAGTATACAAAATTTAGTCGAAATTGTTTAAATTGTATAGCAGATTTATAAAATAAACCCTAAAAAAAATATATGACCGCCATTTTGAAAGTAAGAACCTAATAAATTTCAATCGCTCACGGTTACTTGGCCTACCATAGTATTACTTGCCCGCCAAATTGTGTGAGAGTTGGTTTAATAGTTTTCGAGATTAATAAAAAATCTTTATTAAATTATTTGGTGCTATTTTCAAAATGGCGGACTAACAGCAACATACGTCTCAAAATTTAATACTTACAGAATGCTATGCCAAAATACAAAATTTGGTTTAAATCGGTTAAATGGTTCCCAAGATATGACATAAACCCAAGTTTTAAAATGGCCGCAATTTTGAAAGTATGTGCCCGATGCGGTTGAAAACTATAAAAGTTATATATCCCTACTAAATACTATATGCGTTCCTAGTTTCTTGAAATTCGGTCAACACGTTCTAAAATGAAGGTGGGGGACACACACAAGCAAAGNACTATATGCGTTCCTAGTTTCTTGAAATTCGGTCAACACGTTCTAAAATGAAGGTGGGGGACACACACAAGCAAAGTCACACACACAGCCAGGGAAGTGATCTCACAGGCCTTTCTTTCCTTCAGAAAGTAGACTAAAAAGGAAAACTATTCATCACATTATGTTGTGAGCATAGCCAGTATGTGTTGAGTTATAGNTACTATATGCGTTCCTAGTTTCTTGAAATTCGGTCAACACGTTCTAAAATGAAGGTGGGGGACACACACAAGCAAAGCCACACACACAGCCAGGGAAGTGATCTCACAGGCCTTTCTTTCCTTCAGAAAGTAGACTAAAAAGGAAAACTATTCATCACATTATGTTGTGAGCATAGCCAGTATGTGTTGAGTTATATAGTTCTTAATTAATGTATGTATCACTTGTGATTTACTGACTAACAGGACAAGCTTTTCAGTTCATAGGCCTACCAGTTTTGATCACAGTTTTAAGCGATATAGTATTTAGTGCCCCGAACTGAGCATTTCTGTGTTTTTTTTAGGTTTGTTGATAGATGACCCAAATATACGTATTCTCGATGGCCGCCTGACGCTGCCCGCACACATACGCGAAATCATCGATATCAGCACAGTAGCGTGTTTTAACATCAGCAAAAAAAAATCGCCTTTTGTACCACCTTAGGTTAATAGCTTTCTTTATTGACCGTTTTAGGACATGAATGTGTCTTCCTTTTAACTCTCATAGTGTTGCTATCCCGAATCAGCGTTGATTTTCCTGCTGCAGAACTTCTTTATATGCAAAGCCACTTTCATTATGAGTTATTATTCATTGTAGATCTTTAAAACGGAGGAGTAAGGAAAATTACTTAATGAGGCGGTACAATGTGGATAGCAGCCTAACTTCATTATCTACAAGCTGGTCACGGTAAACTGAGCTTTTTCGAAAGCCCAGATGAAGATCTACTTGTAAGCGTATTGCGTACTCGTCCTTTTATTCATTCGTTGGTTGAAGAAAAATGTGCAAATATCAGAATTTTTTAAAATTATTACTTTAATGTAAATTTAAAGACATAAAGGAAGAGATAAAACTTTGCTGTTCATTAATTTTACCTATTACTTTTAATTGAACATTAATACGTGGAACTACTTTCCCTCCACCGTTACCAACTTTACCGGGCACCTGCCAGTCACTTTGCCGGTTAAAATACACGCAGCTAAGGGCAGTGATATTTTTCAAAGGTTGATTTCAAAAGTACTCAATTAACCGTGAACAGCATATGCCGGAGCAGTTAGCAAGATTTTTTTCTCCCATATTCACTCAGCCAGTAAACTAACGAAGGAGTGGAGCCCAGATAGCTGCGTGGTTAACGCACCGGGTAATCCACCACTGCGATCTCATTTCGACTCCCCTATATTTGCACTTGCGAAACGTCGCGGACGTTGCCGCTAACCGGTAGAGTTTCTCCGGATATTACAAAAGCCCCACTTTTTTTTTTTTTTTTTTCCCAGTTGCTGATGCATTTTACAATCTTATTTTCTGCGAGGTCTCACCTTAAAATACAGTCTCGGGTTGATGTTTCACTGCCCGAGGCTGCTTGCACCAAGCGCGTGATTGTTATTAACGAAAAAGTAATAGTCTTTCGCTAAGAGCACTTCGATAACGTCACGAACTCACGTATACTTAACCCACTTTATTTACAGACTCTGGGGACATGCAAGCTTGGCCACTTATTTCTGGAAAAGTATTACAGATAACTAGTGTAGTCTATTCGCGGATTCNTCTGGGGACATGCAAGCTTGGCCACTTATTTCTGGAAAAGTATTACAGATAACTAGTGTAGTCTATTCGCGGATTCTTCACATTTTTTAAAATCAAACTTTTGAGAAATTACTACATGTGTGCCATTTTTTGGTTGTTTTCTAATCATGTCATGTAACATAAGGGTTTTATACTTCTGTTAACATAAAATAGTCTTAGTTTTTATCTAATTGAACTTTTACTTATATATTATCTATAAATTATGTGTCAGTTGTGTTGGCACTTATTTCCCGNTTTTTTTTTTTTTTTTTTTTTTTTTTTGCTATTGGAACGTGCTCTAGTATTGCTGAATATTTTTGTTTATTCACTTTGAAGTTGTAAAACAAATTTTATCATCTGAAAATTGTGTAATGTTTAAATATGTATCTGTTATTTTATTTCAAGATTTTTGTTTAAAAAAAAATTATGTATATTAATTATATACGTACATAAAATTGTGTAAACTCTTAATTACAATTATCAAAATGAAAAACTGAATTTTTTAATTATCAAATGTCTTCATTGACTTTCGATATATGGATCGATTAGTCGCGCGAGTCCATGAAGTCCGGAGTATACCTTGGTATATATAAGTTTCACTTCAGATAACGTACTTCTTCTTTTTCGTTTTCTCGCCACACAGCATGTAATCAACTTACTTTACCAATTTTTTTAATTTTTCGTTATCTTGAGATGAAATAGTTTCCATCCGCCATTTTGGCGGTTCCCCGGAATTGCTTAACCTTGCAGCACACCAAATCGTGGCATGGTCGTTTTGACCATGATTCCACTTCTTCGGCCAGCACCGCAGTAACGTCTGAAATGCTGCTTCGTGGTACAAGTAACCTCTACATTACTTTTGCCGGCTGCATGTGCTCGGGAGTGCTTTGAACTTTCTGTATTCTGACGCAGCGTCTGTTCTTCAATAATTAATTTATTTGTTTAAACTGTTTAACTACGAAATTATTTTTCGATTTCCTCTTAATTTAAATTAAAATAATGTAAAAATAAAGTGTTCAATGTAATGCAAAATTTCAAATTATGCAATCGGGGTACCGGCGATATAGTCATAGCCACATAATTTAACCAAGAAATATATTATAAATAGTCTAATAATCATAATATAACAAAAAAAAAAGGTAAATACTCATCTCTTCAAAAGAGAGAAATGAAGATTTATTTATTTGTACATACATATATCTGTTGTTGTGGTAAGTAACAAGATTAAAATATAAACGTTATTCTAAAAAAGTAATAAGCATTTGGTTGTTTACTTCCTCAATTATCGGCCATGGATAATATACAATTTTATAACTATAATGCTGTGTTGATAAAAATTTGAGCTACATCATAAGTGTGCTTGGTACTTAATTAATACCTTTTTATGTAATACGTAAAACAAGAGCACGCCCCTTAAATTCGGCTTTGGGTATAGAACCCTAGTCTACACAGGAGTCTTGCTAGATCCCACTTTCCATTTATGTGCCATCCTTGTGTTGTAACAAGGGTACCTATGGGTACTCAAGTTTGTGATACGAAAGTGCTACATAACAATTATAATGTTTAATTTGTAATCAATATTATTAATACAGGGAGAAAATATATGACGTTGGTATTACCTAGTAATAAATAGTTCCTATGCAAACTATTATTAAACTGAGTGCGCACGAATGCGGTGCGTTATCCCTTTGGTGAAACTTTCTAGACTTAGTTAAACTTCGTTTGAATGAGGCGGAGGAATATCCTGGAAGCGGAACTTCAGTAGGGCTTCAGAAAAGTTGGATGTAACCTTGAATGGTCTACGTCAGTCCTTATGTAAGGCCTTGGTTATTTATTTTCCACGTAATCTTCACGTAAAGTAAATATGGTGAGGATAATATCAAGTGCAGTCATGGTCAGAATAAATGAGCGGTTGATTAATTTTAAGTCCACTTCGAGTAGACAAACTGTGTAGCCTTGGCTCCTAGGCAACCTGCAGCACTACGAGAAGTTTCCGAAGACGCTGCATTTTAACTGCGATAGATAACTCGTTTACCTCCAGCGGAGCCTCGTCCCGGCAACACCTTCTTCAAGTGGCCAGGTCGGAGTATGGCGCGTTTAGTGTTCTCAAACAATTGGCATTAGAAATAATGACGTGAATCCAAAAGTAAGTTATGTTTTAATTATAATGTCACGTATGTTGAGCGATACTCAAAGCAATAATGAGTTTTGTTTATGTAAGTAAAGCGATTTCATTCGTTCTAACTTCGGTCAAATGGAAAACAGACCGCGGAGTTAAGAGTCGTGCAAAAAAACCCGAAGTTGATTCCAGTATGGGATAATCATGAAAAGAAACAAATTTCCAGTAATTACATTTTACTGCTATATGTGTTTACAAATCTCAAATGAACAAAGCACATTAAATGATGGCATATTATTTGTTCCCTAAAAAACAAAGCTTTGATTTATTTTGTCCGGTGGGAAACAAGTAGTTAATATGTTCCGTTAAATTGGCCATTTAGCAATAAACGTTTCGAAAAGTTTATACTACGTCACGATGCTACTTTGCAACAACATTAACGTAATTTTTTTTTCATCCATTTTTTATTATCAAACCGAATTATTCGACAGCCCGTACACACGGTCGATTTCCGTTAAGGAAATCTATAATAGCTATTATGTTTTTTCGTAATGGGTTACTAACGCTTTTTGAAACAGAATATAATGCCAAACGATATGCACGTGATGTATTATATTATTTATGACTATATTACAACAAAAACACTTAAACTTGTTAGACTGTACTAAGAGGTAACAACCTACCGCAATACCAACATTTCTAATCCAATTCTATTGTTCGACGTCGTGACTCTTTCAATGAGGTGATCATTGATAATAAAACAGTTCATTCAAAATATTTTCTCTGACGTAGGGTTTTTAAAAAATAAAGTTATGAACTTTACTGGTTGTTGCATTAAAATCTAGACGAGGTTCTACTGCGCTTCTGATACAATTTCATTACAGTTTATGTTCAAACTGTCTTCGTGAATTTGTGTTTAGTTTGTATATAAAGAAACACCCTGATTTCATCACAAAAATATTATAGTACTATTCTACTATTTCCGAGGGTTACGAAATCATGCGCATCTGGGCCTAACATGAGATTAACGTAACTGGTGCAAGTGTATTACGTAGTATTGCGTAACTGCAATGGTATTTGCTTAGTGAGATAACGGAAATCTCCCACAATCGAGATCGTATGACTCAAATGTGAGACCCTTTCTTCTAATTGTAACTCAAAAGTAAAAAAAAAAAAAAAAATACGGATAGTTGAATTACAAATAAAAAGTGTTTTCAGACATATATATAAAAACGGAATTTGCATTTAAAGATTTTTTCACGTTCTTTTTTTAAATTAAATTTTTTTCATAGAGAAGAAGTAGAAAAAGTGAAAATATTTGTTACCTCAGCCGTTGCAATGCATGACTCTTTCACGACTTCCTCTGTCAAATGAAACGTTGTTTGAAATGGCGAAGTGAACGCGTGTGTCATATTCCGCACATTCGGAGATTCATCGATGGATCCACGAATCGATGGATCCAGTGGTTGAAACGCTGCTGTACGCCGGTCGAGGTATTTCTTGAACATAAGTTTGACATTCTAGCCGTATTTGCGTCTACTTTCAGACGCAAATTAATGCATTTATACACTAATCCTAGTGTTTTCGTATAACCCATTCGTAAAACTCTACGTTAAAATAATTACCTTCCTATATTTTGGAATTCTTGAAATTTTCTGTAAGAGGATGAGTTTACTTTTATTTTTCAGAGGAAGAGTTTGAAAATAAATTCATCGGTTGATGTTTTGGTGAGTATTTCGCGAGATCCACAGAAATTTCAGGATGGTTGAAATGGTGGATCAATCGGTTTAACCACACTCAACCGAAACAGTAAATTCCGAACGTCCGGTGTACGTCGGTGGATGCACCAGTGAATTTACGAACACGCGGCTTAACTCACTGGTCAATTTCAACATATCAAATCATTGTAATGGCTGTGGGCCGCAGACAGTTTGAGCTCTGTGTACACGCGGGTAAGTGGTAACAGCTGTGTGTGTTTTCGTCTAAATAAAATTTATGTGTATCCGTATAGGCCGGAAACTAAATCTTATCATCAATTAGATAACATAGCGGCGTAATATAGCATTATTTTTTAATTGTAACGTGTCGAGAAAGGTGACTTGCTTGTTTCGATGTCGCGTTCAATTTGCACATTAGAATTCTTATTAGGCGAGAAATTGTAAGGTTATTTCATTACCATTTTTCCCGAAGATCGATTGCCGTATTCAGAGGAACTGGAGGTATATATATTGGGTACACATGAGCTATGATTAATTCAATCAATAGGTTTAGCTAACTGAGGTAATCGGATGAAACAATAATGTATTGTTAATTTAGTAACTCTTATTTATAATGACGTTATGGTTACACGTAACGTGCACTGTTTTACTGAAGGAAATAGTTTAACATTTAGGTGAAAAAAAAGTAAAGTTGTCTTGTATGCCTGTCTTAAATATGGCATGTAACGTTATGAACGAATATATGGTATGAACAACTCTCCAGGGGTGTAACATCAAAACAGGTGTTTTAGCCAGAATTATTTGCTTACAAGATAAATATAAAAATAGGGAAGGGGTTAACATTAAGTACCAATATGGTCAAAAAATTATGTGCTTGTAGCTGCATGCCAATTTTAATGATAACTAGAAATTAAATATTATAATGGTACTATTACATTGTAATTTTAGCGGGGAGGGGGAGTAGGTTGAAGCCTCATTAACCTTCTCTCCATCCTAATTACGCAATTTATCACTGCGGTATTTTAAAGCCCATTACTTGGCCCAAAGTGTATTTCTTCTATACATGTTATAAAACTCAACGTCTCTCTGTCTGTCTGTCTGTCTGTCTGTTAGTGCGCGTATCACTCGAGAACCACGTATCCAATTTACGTGTTTTTTTTTATTCATAGCTATGTTCTCTGGCCAGGTTTTAGTATATATTTTGTTACGTAAAGTAACATAAGGAATAAACAGTGACGATAATATTGAATCAAGCTGGAAAAACGTTTGCCGCCAGCGCGCTCTCTTGCAATACGCTGTCTAAACCGTTAAAGATGGAACAATATCATGTAGCAAAGAATTGTGTAGAATAAAAAGACATTAAAAAACTCCGTGGTAGCATATATCTATCTATAACCAAACAATAATTCTGTAGTCCACGCGAGCGGAGCCGCGGGCACATCTAGTTAATTATAATTTGCGAAACAGAAGTGGCCATAACACCAGTTTTCAGAGGAACTAGCATCTGGCAACATGGATACAATAATCAGTTTACTGGGGTGTTTTGTTTAGTAGAAGCTTTGCAGAGTTATTCATATTTATCTATGCATATGAACAGTACAGGTCAGTGCGTCATTTGACACCTACAGACTCGGGGGGCCTTACGTGAGTCAGAAACGTGTCGAACATTCGCTACTACCATGACGAAACACCATAACAGTTTTTATATGACTATGATGGTAATGATAAACTGGGTATTGAGAGTTACGAAAATTCGTTTATGATTAGAGAAAGCGAAGTAAAACCTTGGTTTCAATAAAGTCGAGATAAATTTATTACATCAGTTCTCTCTAAATAATGAACAACTTACGTAATTACTGACGTAAAACATTAATTTTTTACATTTAATTATATTTAGTGTTGAAGCAAGTGTTTTACTTACTATACATGGAATGGGTCGTATTGGTATTACCATAAGCTAGGGACACCCGAATTTCGCGAAAAGATTTCCGCGCATGCCAGACTTCAATTCCCTACGAGTTTGCCAGCAGTATTCTTATTGGCGGCGTGTGTTTGTGAGAAGACGTCTTCTTACTTGGCTGGCCAATCAGAATAAGATTACTCCGCTTATGCCCGTCTGTGATTCGCGGGTGACACCTAAGATGCGTGACATCTAGATTATCCAATCGCTGAAGTGTATCTGAGCTAAAGTATTATGAAATTCAACTGGTCATGAAATCTTTTCGCGAAATTCGGGTGTCCCTCACCATAACTACAAATCAGAAAAATTTACTTAAACTGTTTTCAGCCATGCAGATAAACATTTTAAAATGTTAACCTTGTTGTTGCCATTATTATATATATAAGCTCAGATGCTCTGTTTTATTTTTATCTTCGTATAATTACAATTTGGAAAATAATCATTACTAAAGGGCTGTGTTCATCACTCGCTAAGCTATGGAAACAAATAACGCTAGATTAATAGTTTATAGTTTTCAGATGAATCTCTCGTAACAGGATCTCTCTTTTGCTATAAATGAATCCCTTTGTATTTTTTCCAATAGTTATAAAAGGTTTGACTTCCGAGGAAAGGGTATAGGATGTTTAACTTTTACACCACTAAACGATGCTAAACGAGGTAGACAAAGCTAGTGGGAATTCGATTCCCAGTAATTTCAGAAACATAGAATGTAACGATTTAAGCCATCCGTCATGCATACGCCAAAATTATGTGGATGGCCTAGAGCGGTGGAATTTAGATACCCCCATTATTTAAAGCCTCACACTAGGTATTTATATGCGTATCTTTCAGAAGTTAAATCGCATAATCACCAAATTTTTTTTTCATTTTATTTCGCAAAATGATTTGTAACACGGAGAGCGATAAGCGAATTTTGTCTTATTTTATCGACATTTCACAAAGCATATATTCATATTATATTTAATATGAAGTCCTTGGTGACCGTGCGATCAGAAAGTCAGACTTCCCCATGGCGAACCAGGTTCTTCGCTACGTGGACTCGAGCTTGAATTCTCGTATGAGAGAAAGGTGGCAGACTGCAGTGGCTGCTGAATTTTGGTGTAATTATCCCCCTTTACCCTAAAAAAAAAAGTATCCTGTCACTCATCCACAAGTGTTTGTTTCATTTCACGCGACACTTCAGGGATTAGGACCACATACGAACGCCATTGTAACTGCTGCCCACTCCCTAGGATGCAAAACCATAAGCTGAGCATCTAGTGTATCGAGAATCACTTCTGTAATATGTCAGTAGACTGTGATCATGAAATAGTTTAACAAGAATCCCAGATAATATTATGAATATTTCTCGCAAATAAACAAGTCAAATTATACAGAATCATATCTGAGAGATTCCGCATTAAAAATTAATTTATGGTTAGCTACTGGATCATTACAAAATGCATTCTCTACGCACACATGTCACTCAGCTCTTGATGCTATTTCGTATCAAAAACTTATTTCAACAATTGCTACTATACTTTATATTACAGCACACGACCCTAAAAGTTCCAAATCACGCCGCTACAACATATAACTTAGCTGAATATTTAACACGTAACATAACCACCGCTAGCAAGCCCTTGATATTTTGATCCGTTTGGTAGTCAAAGTAAGTTCTGCTTGCCTGATCTTCTTACGCCATTTTATCATCCGACTTACACATTTCTTCTGCATTGTCTCTGAGAGACTACGGGATGATAGAGAACCAACCTCGCTAGCTGTCTTCCTCAAGGTTAATAGCGTTTTTAATACATAGCATTTTATAACATAGTTAATAGAATTTTGCCCATAACCTATTTGCGTCTAATATACGCTAATCAAGTTTTGCGGCATACGCTTTGATGTTTGATTTTTACTAACTGATTCCAACTTTTTTAGAGTATTCTGTGTTTTTTAAAGACTACCTACTCGGGACATTACCTGTCTCTAAGGTCAACACCCATGTGTGTCAATAAATCAATGAAATCAATATTATTTCGTATTTCCAAACAATTATTTCATTATCCATGTGCACTCTAGATGTAGTACGACAAAGCCTGGCTGTAGAACTAATAGCTGCTCAAAAATACCACGTAACCATCCATATTTTCTAAAACTATTTTGCAGTATAAATGCATAGCTCAAATAAAAAACTATTATTTGGAAAATAAAATTGTTAGAATATATATGTCAAGTTTTACATCTTTCCATTTTAGTTTCATGTTGAACTTGTTTTATTAGGATGTTTATACCATTATTAAGCATCATCAAATGCACTAACAAATACTCTAACTATCTTAATTGTCACAAAAAATACAAACGAACTCTCAAGCTGTATTTAGAACGAAGGCTAATTTCCAAACAAATAAAAACAGTTGAGTCAACTTAATATTTGGTTGACAGTCTAGTTTCTTTTGGTCCAACGCAGAGGTTTTCTTAATTCAAGCGTGGATTTTGTTAGGTGAACCAGTGGCGCGTGGTGAACCGTTGCAAGGCAATCTGGCGTTATCTCTGTGCTGTACCCTGTTTCTTTCTAGTTTACACTCCCACCACTAAAACGTAGCTAAGAAACTGACGTCACAGGACGCGTGAAATGGGTCCCTTGCTTCTCGCTTGTGAGTGGTCGGGATGCGTTCAGTTTCCCTAGGCTGCACTGTAGTTACTGGCTCCTGCTGTGCGCACCGAGAATGTACAGCAAAGAGCAAGTACCAGCTTACCTTGCAACAGTTCCCCACACGCCACTGAGGTAAACAAATTTTTTTTTTTTTTTCTTTTTAATTTTGGTTTACTCGTCGACGAAATGTTTACTTAGAAACAAATATTTTGTTGGCGGAACAGACCTCAGTGTACAGCGGGATACAAACATTACGATCGCTTCTTCACAAGTCAGGAACATTAAATGTTATTTCAGAGATTCTACAATAAGTGACAGTGACTCCAGATGGGATGTCACCTTTAGAATACAACCATATGCAATTAAATACACCAATTCGAATACATCAGTAATTTGGTTAAAGGTCTTCTCCAAAACTATTATTTCAGTCATAAATCAAATATAATTAATTAATACCCAATACAGATTTCTGCCTCACCAAACTTCACTCATCAACGTTAATTTTTTTACCCAGTTATTTGCTTTTTTTTTTTTTTTCTTCCCCTATTTATGTGGCTTACAATAATACTAATACATCAATTTCTTGAACTGATGTTCGCTCTCGTGTCGCTTTCGTTCAGCTGTTATCTCTTCCACGAAGTTGTTTAATGATTTATGGAAAACTTTGTTTATTATTTCACTCATTCTCGTCACAGTTTTAAAAAAAACACATTTCTTCAGTTTATTTATTTTTTTGCCTTATAATAAATTTTGCCGCAGCTTTATACACATAATAATTTCTAAGATCGAAATTTTTCTTAGAGCATGGAGCAAAGGAAAATAGTCTAGCATCCTACTAGTTAATCGTCTGACGCCTTTGGAATCAAGAACAATATATGTACGGTTACTTTAGACCATATTGTGTGCATTTAATTATGCATAGAAAAAATGTATACTTTTTAATTGCTGACTTTGAGGAAACTTCTAGATATCTGTGATCAATATACGTCCCTGAACTTTTATGAAACCAGCTATTTTAATAAGTGCATCATAAAAAACATTTACGCAGTGTATTCTGTTTTAGACTGTTAGTTTTTGTTTTATTAAATTTGCTTTGAATTAGAAATGCTATCACGCGTGTAAGTTATATGTTGTTTGAACAATGTTCAAATAGTTCCGAGATAAATGTTACTTTCTATCCAACATAAAGTTTTAAGGTTTTTCGGCGCAAGTATGTTTTTCCGCTGGTGTGCCTTGTAACCTGGAAGACAGAGATTACTTCGAAGCAAATATATTTCGCAGGCATATATGAGTAATTGATAGTGTAGCACAAATGCAATTGGTTCTCTCCCGTCTACTGAACGACGAACGTGATGTGCAACTTGCTGCACACACTGTGATAACTGATAAGACCACACTGTGTCATGACACATTGACCCGGGAAGCTCTTAAAACGAGGAATTTTTAATTTCGCTAATTTCTTTTACATTGTTTTTACATTGTATCTCCCAGCCAAGGCTTAATTTAGTTATCTCTTGTACGAAGTAATTTATGATCCGTGACCCGAACCGAGGGGTCACTTCGACCACCTTGAAACAAAAAAAAATATCGCCTTATCGATGTACAGTTGAGAAACATCCGTTGGTAATAACGATTTCTGTCTCATGTTGCAGTTGAGATAATATTTCATTCTTTATTTAAATAAAGGCATTATATAAATTTAACGGACGCCTATTAAAGGTGTATCTTTTTTTATACCTTTCCGCAAACAGGGGGAGGGAGAACGCACCAGTTAAACGCATTGCGAATGGTCAGAGATTGGATTCTTAACTTCACTTGACCGCCAAGCTGGATTGATTATTAAATAGTAGATATTATTTCAATAACTATATCAATAAGTACTGCAGTGGCGTAACAACTAGGAGGGGCAGGGCATGTAAAGCCCCTCCCTACATTTAGTAAGTGGCGCCAGAATGATAATAATTGGGCATTCAAACTGTCCATCGGGATGCGTTGATATACTCTATATAATATGTAATTAATTGTTATAGCACGTTGTCTTCGCCTTTGGGTTACATAATTTTCTTTGGAGTCTATTTGCGATATCTTCACACTTTTCAAGGCAAACCTTTGAAAAATCACCCAATGTATGTATGACATGTTTGTTTGTTCCCTAAGTTTAACGTGTATCAAAAGTATTTTATGATTGTGTTAATATCAAAGTATCTTATTTCTGGTTCAATTAAAATTTTTTGCTTACATTTCATTTATAAAATATGATATTTAATTTATAATTAATATGAATAAAAATAGAGAGAAAATAGGTGTGTTGGTAATGCCAAGTAAGATATACTTCTCATTCAAAACATTATTAAACTGAGTGCGCACAAATACGGTGCGTTGTCTGTTTGGTGTAATTTTATATAGTTCGTTAGGCTTTGTCTGCATGAGGTGGTGAAATAGCCCGAAAGTAGAACTTTAGCAAGGCTTCAGAAAAGTTGTAAATAACCGTGAATAAACTGTATCTGTTGTGCAGCGTGTAACTTAAGTTTTGATCACACCATAATTACATTTATTATAGAAGCAAAAACGTCTTTAGGAGGACGCCTAAATTCACGTCCCTTCTTAAATTTGAGATGTTGTTTCACCACGGATAAGTGTTAACAAACAAAATTTGGCATGCACAAAACCAAGGAATTCCTGCAGAATATAGTACATTTTCACGTATGCGTTCGTTGCGGCAGAAAAGCACGAATTGCGACATAAAACGATGAATTCAAAATTTAAATCTGATGGAAAGTCACACTTTGACAACTAGCGCAGATCTGCAGAGTGGAGTATATAACTCGTGTGATACATAAGTTAGTCAGAGAACAACCAAACACGTAATACATGGGGTAACATTTTCAAAGTTGTGATTAAAAAACGTGTGAAGATAACCCGGATAGACTATACAAGTACTCACGTTGGTTTTTTTGCAGCAGTGTAGCATTCAGTGTCGTGATTTTTCAGCGTTAAGATGTTTCCGTACTGGAAAAGATATGGTTTGTGCGTTGTAGTACGTTGCATTTTACCGCTTTTCGGCATTGTTGTCATTTCTACATTCGGCTTTGTGGTTTTTGGAGTCACTGCGTACCTATACGTTCTTACAAGATTTGTACAATTTTAGAAATTTATATATTTGAATTATTTACCCAGAAATACGCGCTATATAATTCTACATTAAGTGCAATAGTGTTACGAATCAAATACTACAGGTTAAGCTTTTGTTAGAGATAATTCAGTAGGACAATGTGCTTGAATGAGGAGCTTTGTCTATGCATCGCTGCTACTCTAAAAAAAAAAAACAGCATATTTTCAGTTGTAACAGCATTGTACTGGGGTATAGACTGTTCACGGTAAATTGAGCACTTTTGAAAGCCCTGCTTAGTATCTACTTGTATGCACGTTGTGTATTCTTCCACCTTATGTAAAATTAGCATTGTCACGAGCCTGGTCACTTTATTCATGCGTCGGTTTAGAGAAAAAAGGAAAATTATTATAAAAGTAAATTTTTTACAAATATGCTTAATTTTACACTTCGATGCGTTAGAAACACAGAAAGTTAAATAAATTATTTAAGTTAACACAAATGGTTACCTAACATTTTTTATTCGACGTTAAGGTATAGAAGTACTTACGCATCCATCGCTACCAACTTTGCTGGGCGCATATCACCCAGTGCGCCCGTTAAAATATGCGCTGGCAGGGGTAGTGACTTTTTTCTGAGGTTGATCTCAGACGTGCTCACTTTATCGTGAACAGCCTTTAACAATATTTCAGCGTGTTGCTGCAGCTCCATAATACTAACGAATACAGAAGTGGAAAAGCTGCTTGTGCCACGTACTCCAACCGCACACGCCAGCAAAATGGCGTCACTGGTCCGTCACATGTCGGAACCTCGTTCACCAATCAGCGCCTGGTAACCTACTTGCCAGCCAATAGGGAATATTTCGAAGCAGACAGATAAGTAAAGAAGGCGCCTTGTCCAGTGGTGTAGACTTGTTCATAATTTTATGGGGGGAGGGGACCATTCGTTACATAAAAAATTTACGTGAGCAATAACATTCTCCACATATACACACATACCTTTATTACAAAATATTTTCTGTTACTACTGTTTTCTGTTAAGTGGCGTAGAATAAAATGAATACACACAAAACACGAATTTACATACTGTGATAAAAAAAATGCAGCTCTGCACAAAAAAAATCTTCACAAACACGTCTTAAACAGTATCTGACTATAGAAATGTAGCTTTAACGAAACACTGCATTTTGTTGGAAATTCAAATGTATGAAAGGAAACATCAGTATTTCTGCTATGTCTTTCACATTCTTTTATCGTTTACCAAATATGTGACACCTTCTCTCACTCCGATTTATAAACTGGGATGCGATGGTGTTGAGGTCAAGTAAATCCAAGTCCTTTTGATGAGCATTAAGCACTGTCACATGATTAAATCTCGCCTGCGTCATGGTCGATATGGTATAGAAAAATAAATATATATGGTTAATGACATATAAATATATGATGTACATACAAATATATAACTCAATATAATCTATTCATTTGCCTAAGTTTAATTTGCAAACCAGAAGATATATATTATTCGTTATTTAAGANTAATGACATATAAATATATGATGTACATACAAATATATAACTCAATATAATCTATTCATTTGCCTAAGTTTAATTTGTAAACCAGAAGATATATATTATTCGTTATTTAAGAAAAATCTTATATTAAAAGAAAAACAAATAAAATATGTTTAAAAAAACATACCTTAGATACTTTTTCAGCATTCGTAGAGATATGAAACTTTTTGCAGCTAAACAAGATTAACTGGCTACAACCAGTAATAATCGTACTAACACATCTGAGTTTGAAAAAATACTGCGAACTTCTACTGAAGATTCCAAAAGAATACTACAAACACGGTTTATGGATTTCGGTTTATACTTGCTCAAAAAGAGTTCTACTTCACTTTTTAGTAATTGAGTATCCACTTCTGAATAATATGATATGTCATCACTTATTTATCCTTCCAACAAACTCTTTTCAATAATGTGCATTTTCTTTATATCATCTTGGTTGAACCTGGAATATAACCCATTAATTGCAGTATCAATCACAGCATGGAACTCTTTGCAATAATATTCCTCAGCAGTTCTTGCTTGAAAAACTTCTGCTCGCCCAGATAATATTTTTGCTGGTTTCCTTTGTCTTGGGACTTGCAGATATTTTCGGTCATGCTCTCTGGTAAATCCGTCTGTCCTCAGCGCGGTGATGGAGTCTTTGATTAAAGAAACTGCTTCCACCACTCCAGCAAGAGTCTTTTTGTGGACCCTGTAAGGCCTTGTAAACACTTTCTAGTTTTCCAATGATGTGTTTGGGTATTAAAAGACCCAGTACTGTGGTGCTAGATCCAAGTTTTTCCAATTTTTCCAACAAGCTATGAACATGAGAGTTTTCCTCAACAGTCAACTGCTCCAAAGTGTCAAGAAGTAAACAATAATTGATTTGACTTTTTAAGTAAACCCACCGTGTTGGACATAAGGGCTTTATGCTTACAATATTATTTACTGGGACACCAGAATCCAATTCCATTATTTTTTTAAGCACATGTCTAGCATTTAGTTACTGACTGAGAACACGTATGTCGTGAGCCAACTGCAGTGAGTTTTTAATTACATTTGACGAGCAACAGGAATCCTGGAGCACAAGATTAGCAGTATGTGCTCCACAGTGAATAAATGGTACGAGTGGTTGTTGTTCTTTTACTTAAGCTTGTGCACCTCTCTTGTGGTCACTCATGTTTGAAGCACCATCACATNTACGAGTGGTTGTTGTTCTTTTACTTAAGCTTGTGCACCTCTCTTGTGGTCACTCATGTTTGAAGCACCATCACATACTTCTCCACTCAGATGTGATACCGAAAGCTGTACACTTAACATAACCTCAAATATTATGTTTGAAATTGCCTCGCCGGTTGTGCTGTCAGCGTCATACAGTCCAACGAANCACTTAACATAACCTCAAATATTATGTTTGAAATTGCCTCGCCGGTTGTGCTGTCAGCGTCATACAGTCCAACGAAAAGTTCTTCTGGGCTTAATTTTTCATCTACATATCTCAGACAGATACATATCTGTTCCTTCCCTGAAACATCACGTGTCCCATCACATATGACAAAGTACACGACTGAATTTTGTGCGTGAATGGCTGAAACCAACCTTCTCATCAGCTCATTTGCTAGTAACTGAAGCATCTCATTTTGTTTTTCTGTGCTGCACCAGTCATGCTTTCTTCTCAGCCTTGGCTCTCATTTGCAGTAGTTGTTGAAAATTGTCTTCATCAAGCTGGTGTCCCCTGAATGCCAGTCCTTGCCAGGCAAGAATTTTCACAGTGCTAAAAATGTTATCAAACATTTGTAAGCACATTCTTGAATTGCTACCAAGCTCGTTTTCAATTGCGCATTTATGCGAGGGCAAATCAATAAATAAGTTACACTTCCACGTTATAGCCATGTATGAAACCAACTATACATAGGCACAACGGCTATGACAACATACAATGTAAGTTCACTTTTCCACATAGTCCCCAAGAGACTGTAAACATTTCTCGGAACGGTCAACCAACTTTTCGATTCCGGATGCGTAGACATCTCCTCCAGCGCTATGTAACCACCCGGAGACAGCTGCTTTCACCTCCTCATCGTTGAACCGGTTGCGTAAAGCAATTAAAGAGAAGCGCCGGGGAAAATTGAGCGCCGGTGTGATTTTGTTGCACGATAACGCAACACCTCACACGGCCCGCCAAACGTCCGAACTGCTGCAGCGATTCAAGTGGGAGGTATGGCAACATCCTCCATACAGTCCATACTTAGCGCCATGCGATTTTCATGTTTTCGGTAAGCTGAAAAAGGATCTCGGTGGACGACGATTCCGAAACGATG